>MJUU01047220.1:0-12955 GCA_002080025.1 Modiolus philippinarum | reverse complement strand
AATAGACTCAACTTCTATAGTGGGTTCATAATAGTGTATTCTAAACTATTATACATTCAAGCTACAACTATTTACTAACAGACACCAGTGGTAAAACCTTATCAAAGATCTTGACATTTAACAGATGCTATATGAATTAGAATGTTGGAAATCATGTTATAAATATAAACAGTTACAGAGTACAGAGTCAATGAACTTATCATTACAGAAATTAAACATGTATTGTGTATTGAAATGGACACGTGACAAGTTCAAGGTAAGTAAAATCCCAGATCTTTATTTCATATTTTCAGATAGCAAAACAAAAACTCACAATATTAATTCTACAAAAAACTAGTAATTTATCCTGTTGCCACCCGCCGTGCGCGGTCCCGGCTGAAGAATAGGCCCGCAGCATCCTCTTAGCTTGGAGTATGAGCCATCCTAACAGAGGACCCCGAGGGAACCCCGGGATATAGAAATAGGACCCAGTATCTCCGGCTTGCGGGGTGTGACCCCTCCTAAACGGGGGCTGACCCCGAGGGTCCCGGGATATAGAAATAGGACCCATTCCGTGGTTGTGCGGGATTAATAAATACACAACCCATCTTTCGGATGGGATGTAAACTCAGGTCCACGTGTTGGAAGAAATGCCACGCTTCCTGCACGTTAAGGAACCCTTGTAGCAAGCTCTTGGGTGGTCCGTAGGTGATCGGCTACAAGGCTAAATTCCCCGCCCTTGACGATTTCACCCTACTTTTCCAGTGGCAGTCAGAATTTCCCGTCCCATAGCCATTTCCATATCCCAAAGTGATTATTTATCAACAAACTTGTTCTCGTCTTGATATAGCTGAAATATTGCTGAGTAGACGTTAAACAATATTCAATCAATCAATCCTGTTGCCACAGTCTGTAGTCGGTTTCATCAGTTATTTTGTATTTGTGATGAGGATTTATCATACTAATTCACTATTGATATCAACTTAAACCCAATTATTTTGAAAAAAAAAATGTAAATTGTTTAAAACATCATTTCAAAAGACAAGGAAAATAATTTACGTCGTTTTTATTTTACAAGTATTAGGGTTAAACATCACTGCGTTGTATACAAGACAGTTCAAAAATACATATCACCGAGCATATATCTTACAGTAATTACTACGATTTCTTTGAATAAAAACTGAAATATAAAATAAAAATATTTTTAAATTTTACCATTTTGCGATAATTTATTGTGTACTATAACAGTATTTGGGTACTTTGGGGCAGTTTTGGGATATTTTTGGGTGTTTGTGGGTAATTATATGGACCGGTTTATAGGTAAAATAAATTTGACGTTCATTGTTTAGAGAGTGGAACCAAAGGTTGAAGAAATTCCAAAATGGGTACGTGCAGGAAATTTAGCCCTCAACACGAAAGAAAAATTAATCAAAAGAAAATATATATCAAAAAAGTATTGAAATAACAAATATAATGTAAAAATAAATAAAATTGAAGATACCAGTCCAAGGATAGCACATTAAACACTAGTTTTTATATTTATACCTATGGGGTTTTGGGTACCCAGAGTGAATATAATCTGTTGTTCTAACTGTTGTCGCTGTTGTCGTGAACTGTCAACCTGAGTAAGGACTGTCACGCTCATGTCTTCCATGGAATGTTGGTGAAACCTGAAATGGTTACCGACGGGTGTGTCTTTGTGAGCTGTTACGGATCGAAGATGCTCAGCAAAGCGATCACCCAGTCTGCGGCAAGTCTCACCAACATATATTTTGTGACACCGTTTACATACTATGGCATATATCAAATTCTTAGTTATACAATTATAACCAGAACTGATTTTGTAAGAACCATCAGGACCCTTGATGAATTCCGTTTCCATAGTTCTGGATAGGCGTGTATCCCTATGGGCGGTATTGTGTGAATCTGTACGAATGTTGGTTTTGTCCATTATACCTTGTTTGTTGTCGATTGGTATTGTATGGCCTGTTTTGTGACCTGATTGCGGATTCTGTTGCCTGTTTGTCTGATTTGGTCTGTCTCTCTGCTCACAGACATCACTATAATGGCAAAAGACGCCTGAATTGAAACACTTAGAATTTTGGGCAGGACATTGTCTTCGTGATATACAAGACTTACTACATCCTCTGCATCGCCGCTCTTGTCAGTAACTAGCTTCCTGCTCTCTGTCAGCTCTAAGAACCATGACTTCTTGTTGTACTACAGTTCTCATTGACTCTAAAAAAAAGAAGCAAATGTTGAGTTATAATCTTTCATACCATTATTTTCTAGATTTGTGCATGATGAAACATTAATACAATTACTACTTCTAATATTTCTCTCATGTCTATTTCTTCAAAACATGAATACTCGTTGCAATGTCAACAGCTTTGTGTAGCTCCTCATACGTATTTGGTTGGCGTCCCATAACATGGTCTCTCATGTTTGACTGAAGCCCCGTGTAGCCCGATCAACTAGCATTTTCACTAAAATTATCAGCACCCATGGCAAATTGCTGTACGCGTGTCAAGTACTGACTTCCTGTTTCAGTTTCTTTTTGCTCTATTTTATAAATCTCATGGTTTGTTTTTCTACATGTGAATCTTTCGAGAAATGCTGTGGTCAAAATCTTTTTGAATGTCTGGGTGCAAGTTATGATATAATAATAGTGCCTGTCCTCATAAGTGGAATCGGAAATTCGCCACTGCTTGCTGATTAGGCCACCATTAAAATATTACTTGTTTGATGTTGCCGACCCATCCCTTCAGACCTTGGGTATGTAGGGAGGGCTTTATTTTATTTTATTTTATTTTTTTTTTTTTTTGCTGTAAGGTCTAGAATAAAAAAAAACTGATGTATTGAAGACTTGTCTACCAGACTTCCGCCGTGCGCGGTCCCGGCTGAAGAATAGGCCCGCAGCATCCTCTGAGCTTGGAGTATGAGTCTTCCTAACAGAGGACCCCGAGGGAACCCCGGGATATAGAAATAGGACCTAGTATCTCCGGCTTGCGGGGTGTGACCCCTCCTAAACGCTGTCTGACCCCGAGGGTCCCGGGATATAGAAATAGGACCCATACCGTGGTTGTGCGGGATTAATAAATACACAACCCATCTTTCGGATGGGATGTAAACTCAGGTCCACGTGTTGGAAGAAATGCCACGCTTCCTGCACGTTAAAGAACCCTTGTAGCAAGCTCTTTTTGGAGTGGTCCGTAGGTGATCGGCTACAAGGCTAAATTCCCCGCCCTTGACGATTTCACCCTACTTTTCCAGTGGCAGTCAGAATTTCCCGTCCCATGGCCCTTTCCATACCCCAAAGTGATTATTTATTAACAAACTTGTTCTCGTCTCGATATAGCTGAAATATTGCTGAGTAGACGTTAAACAATATTCAATCAATCAATCAATCTACCAGACTTCAATCTAGATATCGTCACCTGAGAACTATAATGTTTTATCTCGCATTTTTGTAATTTTCGGGAATCTTGAATCAAAAGTTTGAGGTCGGAATATTTTATCATTTCAACATGTGGATGCACAAAAACCTGTTCATTATTTAGAGTTTGATTAGAAGGATGTTTTAAACCATAGTTTACTATACATTTGGCTGTTATGTGTTCAATTTTTCAAAAAGATTGTTTGGAGTTAAAACATTTTCATAAAATTTGGTATGAATTTTTTTAAAAGTAAAGTGTTATTGCACTTAGAACATTTTAATCTGGAAAAATGTGACAGTTATGCTTTAAAAAGAGTAGGAAACAATAAAGCTTTTAATTGTTTGTTGAAGAAGGGAATGATCAGAGGCTAGATTGTGGAACAGCAATCTTTTAGAAATACTTTAATGCTGGAAACTCAAGCATCAACAATAGGAAAAGACAACTATCATCATCTATCGACATATTTCATTTGTAATAACAGGAATTTGATTCAAGGAAGTTATGTCTCGTTCAGTTTACCACATAACCTTTAAATATATTAAATAGAGTATCAAAGGCCTTGCTAATAGCTCATAGACTGTATGAGATATAACTAAATACAAAACTCACTGTAAATTTTGCTTCTACATATTGCCATTTCGACAATGTACGTCTTTTCAGTGCAGATTAAGTCTAAACATTTGGAAGACCATAAAATCAAAGAAGTTAAATAACTAAAATGATCTAAATGGAAAGTAAAATCATCTAAGAACAGAGGGAGATACTAAGTTAGTGCAGATACAAAACTGACCATTGTAAAGTCTTGGAACAATAATATTCTACAGTTAAGAAGACAAATATATCAACACAAAATTCACTTTATTACAATCTTTTTTAAAGGTCACAGTTGATATTCCCATTGTCATAACCCATAAAACTTTAATTTCAATAAAAGCATAAAAAAAAATCACTGAAAAAAAAGTTCTGTGGCATTTAAATGATCACATCCTTTTATAAAAATTAATGAAAACAATTACACACTTCTTTGTTAAACACAAAATCAAAAGAGGAAGCATCAAATGTTCTCTTGCTTCATTAATGAGAGCTAAAAGTTCATTTTATGGTTAATATCACCAAGTATTTGTGCTATTTCCCATTCCATCTTGGTTATGGATAAAATCTACAATCTATGTCTCTGTAATATTGTCCAACTTGGTTATAAAAAGTCTTCAGATAAACTATCAGCACGGCTGAAATAAAGACTACTTAACGTTTTATAACTGTTTCTTAAAACATCCAGAACTTCTGATAAATTGAGTTTAACACCAAATATTTCAACAAACACTATTACATTTAAATCTTGTAAAATTGTACCAACTGTCTTGGCAGTAATTTGGTTGAAGGACAAATAAAGCTGCTCTAATTTTGTGCATTTAGAAATAACAAGAAAATCTACATCAATTAAGTTTAAACATTCACTCAAATTCAAAAGTTCAAGATTAGATAGAACTGCAAAAAATATGTACATGAAACTTCACACCTGGATAAGTCAAGCCACACTAAGTTTTTGGACAAGGAATTCCAAATGTTTTGATTTTATCTACACTGAAGAGACAGAAGTTGTCGAAATGCAGAAACAAAATAAACAGTTAACTTCGGTATTTTGTTATTTACATAATAAATGAATGTTAAAAAGAATGGTAATACATAACACTACTTGTCAAACTAATGTCATCCCACATGTATTTTTTGCCATGAAACGAGTATAATTATTTTCAAAAAATTAATGTGTTCTTTTGGTTTATTTGTTATAGATTTAAATATATATCATATAAAACGCAGCTCTTTCACTTAAAATGTGAAGGAAACATTATTATTAAATTCAATTTTAAAAACTAACCTGATTTAATACAGCCGTTTGACTTTTAATAGCCTGAACTAGACTCATCAATTCCTCCAAATCGTCAAATCCTAAGAAAGTTTTGTTTCCATTATACTTCCGTCTGTTATCATATAGATACATATCGAAGAAATTGCCACCTTGGGATACAGATGCAACTTTTCTTCTACCAAAATTTGCTCTTAGTTCATTATTTCCATTTTGTTTGGCAATGAGTTGTGAATTTTCCATTTTTTATCCTTACGTGTCCTTTAGATTGCTTCTAGGAGTGAATGACAATCAATTTTAAATTCTCTCTTTTATACGATATTTCATGATACACTTCAGCGAAAATTCATCGAAGGTGAAAAATAATCTTCTAACCAAAAACAGTAAGCAGACGAAAACGATCACAATCTTTCGGTTTCATTTATGTTGTTTATGCAATAGATGTCTGTGCTCTTTGTGTGTAGAATTTGGTAAGTGATATCTCATCTAGTGAACTTCGACATCTTTCCATCTTTGATTTTACAAAGATTATCTGCTTTATTTTTAAGAAATAAAACTGAGTTTAGATGATGTTATCTCGGAACATGTCTCTTCTCCAGGTTCTTTTCGTTTTGGTTTATCAGCTCTGGACAACCGTGGCCATGTCATTATGTCTATGTTATATTTTGAAAAGTAAAATTTAGATGATACCATCTTTATTTAGTAAGTTTTTTGTCTTATCATATGTAAAGATATTATTGTCGTTCGATACATTTTACATAGGTTTATATTTTACCTGTCTCTCTTTTAAAATGAACGAATGTCTTTGGTGTTAGATTCTGTAGAGTAAGTGACATATCTCTGTTAAACTATATACAGAGTACGTAGTTATTGAGAGGTGCTCCGAGTAGTGGAGTAATTCACCGGTACATAACTATCTGTACGGTCGTCATTTCACTCTCAGAACGGACCATTCCTCACTCACGTGGCTGAAGAATTTTAAGGAGCCAGAGGGTATGGTAGCTCGATGGATTTCCGTCTTGGATAGTTACGATTTTGAAATCATCCATCGAAGCGGTTCATTGCATGGCAATGCCGATGCCCTTTCCCGGCGACCGAGGCGCAGATGTAATCGTCTTAATTGTCAACAATGTGGGAGTGATGCAACAACTAGCGACTGTACCGTGTCCGCAATCATCCCTAACAACAATACCGAAGTCCATAATGATCCAATGTTGGGTCCGAATGTTCACAATTCCAAACAACCACTTTGGTCAAATTGGATAGAACAATGGTCAAGCAGCGAACTCGAAAATCATCAAACGGAGGATGATACCGTGAACACCGTGCTTAATTTGTTACGCACGAACAACATTAAACCAAACAAATAGTTCCAACCAGGAACTCGATTTCCTATTAAGACAGTGGGATCGCTTGCGAATAGAAAACAACAGATTATACCGATTATGGGAAAATGAAGACGGATCGTCAGTGTTACAATTAGTTTTACCGAAGTCCCTACGAACTGAAGTCATGGAACAGTTGCACGATTGTAAAACGGCAGGCCATCTAGGTAGAGAAAAGACATTTAGCCGAATCAGAGCGCGTTTTTACTGGCCTGGAATGAATAGAGATGTGACCCGATGGTGTCAAACATGCGTATTATGTCAGCAAAGAAAGCCAGGTCCAGGTGTCGGTCGTTCTCCAATGCAGCACTCCACAGTTTACGGTCCGCTCGATGGTATAGCCATAGACCTAATGGGCCCGTTACCAGAAACAGAACACGGAAATCGTTACATAATGGTTGTCGGAGATTATTTCTCGAAATGGAAAGAGGCGTATGCTCTACCAGACCAAACCACCCAGACCGTTGCAGACAAACTAGTTATCGAATTCGTTTGCAGATTTGGCACACCGGCCCGCATACACAGAGATCAAGGTCGCCAGTTTGAGTCGGAACTGTTTGCATCTATGTGTCGCATTTTAGAAATTGAAAAATCGAGGACCACGCTCTATAGACCTCAATCCGACGGAATGATCGAAAGATTTAACCGGACGCTTCAGCAAATGCTTGCCATGTTCGTCGATGACAACCAAGACGATTGGGACGACCATCTCCCATTTCTGACTATGGCATACCGTTCCTGTACTCATGAAAGTACCCAGTGTTCGCCTAACTTGCTCATGTTGGGCCGAGAAATTTCGTTGCCGATTGATATAATGACCGGCTCGTCCGTTAATGAAGAAGAATTACAATGCCCGGCAAAATACGTTGAATGGATGCGGAACAGCATGCAACGTGCCTTCGATACTGCGTACGATAATCTCCAGTCGAGTTTTAACAAACAGAAAAAGTATTTTGATACTAAATTAAAAAGACGCCAATACGATATTGGTCAACAAGTTCTTCGCTGGTATCCTCCTAAAGCGAATCAAAAATTAGGTCTAGGTTGGACCGGTCCTTACAATATAGTACGTAAATTGTGCGAAATCACATACGAAATTCAAAACTGTTCAGACGGTAAACTAAAAATTGTACACGTTGATCATTTGAAACCTTTTGAAGTCCGAGATACACAAACGGAACAGAGCGAAAATCACGATATTTCTATTTTTCCTTATTTTAAGGAAAACGAAATATCTTTCACTAGTTTACCGGAAACTGAGGCTGATTCTCCAAAGTTCAGTAGAAGGGGAAGACAAATTAAACGCCCAATAAAATTTTCACCTTAACTCACATAAACAGTCAAACATAATTGGTGTCGATAAGCCCATTAATCTGTTGTCTATAAGTGCATTTTGTGTGCTCTTATAAAATTTTGTTGTTCTCAAAATTGGTACTTCCAAACTGAAACCTACTTGGTTTCTCATTTACGCTGTTGCCCATGTATAGTTCGCACATCAAATAGTGTTTGTTGAATTCAGTTTCTAATATGTTATAAGATAAAAAAAAAAAAAAAACAATTTGGTTTAATTTCGAATTGTTGTGAAAATATTAATGTATACTACTTTGGGATAAAGCTATATGTTATGATGAGAAATTGGTGTCATGGTATTACTTTGATGTCGTGCAATTGACCTAGCCAGAAGTTGACAAGTTGCAGGCATAGTAGTTGGGATTTCTTATTGTTGTGATGCAGATCGTTATCCCTTAAGTGAATTTAGAGTTTTGAAATTTTAGTTTCTTCAATAATTGTTGTTTATTAGACTATTATGGTCTATGGATAGTTGACATTAGTTTTACGGAAAATTATGGTCTCTCAGTATTGTTGTTATGAGCTTTGTTTTGCTTTGGTGATTTTAATTTAGTCAAGAACAGTGAGGTTTTTTTTTTGGAAATAATATGTTACACAATTTTTTGTGAACCATGGGCAAGTTGTTGCTTTCGGTGTTGTAACGATATTATTATTGTACCCCATTTATAGTAGTAAGGCTAGCCTAGTGTTTATTGTTCTCGTTGTACATTTTAATAGTTGACCATGGGCATTTACTTTCGGTTATGTAGCTTCGAGTCATGTTGTTTGTTTGGGGTATTGCCAAAGTATATTTTCTAAAACAGGGCTTTAGTAAGCCTCATGTTTGATAATTTTGTTATTGTGGGATCATCTTTTCTGTCTACCAAAACAAAAAACAAAAAAAAATTGTTCATAATTCAAAATTTGCCTTTAATAGAATCTTATGAGGTTGAATTTATTTCAGAATGTCTGAGGTTCTGTTAGATCTATTAGCAGATGGTGACTTCAACGAGGGTATTGAAATTTTTTTTCAGTACACCAGCAACAATGGAATGTCCTGATGATGGCTGCCACACAACACATTTTAGTTCTAAAACTAAATACCAGCGTCACTGGGATACTAAGCATGTCAAACTCATCGTCTCGTATGCCTGCTCTATGCCTCTTTGTAAGAAATACTGCAAAAGAAAGACTGACATGAATACGCATCTTAGGAATGTCCACCAAATCCATGGTGAGGAGAGACTTATTGAAAACGTATCTCGCTGCCGGAAAGAAGTAAGAGAGAACAAGGAATTCGTTGATCCAGGATACTTCGTGTACAAAGGTAGATCTCATGTAGCTTCATCTCCCGTGATCACTACAACTTCATCATGTTCATCAACAGCTGTCATAACTTCCACTTCATCAACTGTGCTTTCATCCACAAGTACCACCCCGTCTACTTCATCAACCAGCCTTATTCCAGCCACTGCATCATCTGAGATTGAGCCTGAATTTATCATCCACATTCCTTCTGTGCCTCCTACTTTCATCAATACTACTTTAAAATCTTCAGCTACTTTTGATGTTCCAGAGACAGAATATAACAATAGTTCTTGTATTGATACCCATCTTGGACATCATTCCTTATCATCATCTTCAGATTCCTGTCTTGATACCCATCTTGGGCATCTACCCACTGGCACATTGAATGGTCTTGATACCCATCTTGGGCATCCTATTACTCATCCAGAATCTACAAATGAGTCTGTTATCAACACAGCTGATGATAATGCCCATTTTGGGCATTCCACTGTTTCAACGTCTACACAATCTTTATGGTCAGATTTAAAAAGACTTAGTTTGCCTTCTCTGCCGAAGGACGAAAAAGAACTGGAAGATTGTATAATATGGCTGTGCGATACTATGGACCAATGTAACAGGCTACGCGGTATGGCAAAGCAAAACCTAGATGCCATCCGTCAACAGCAGAAGGAAAAGGAGACAATTCTTCAACTGGAAGCCGAAAACAGCCGTTTAAAGAAGGAACTTGTTGAAATGAGGTGGCGATTCGAAGTGTTTGGCCTTAATAAGTGATTCATCCATCATCTTCTATTCTGTGATCCATCTTCATCATGCATCATCTGACTGTCTTGGCTAAAATATTTAAAATTGTTTATTAATTGGACTCTTATTATGGACTGTTAAAGTTATTTGTTATATCACTGTTATTAATTTACTGTGTTTATTTTTCAGATATATATATATAGACAGTATTTATTCTTAATATATTGTTTTCCTTAGAAACCATGATGGACAATAGTGAAATATTTATTGAGCTCATTTGTAATATATTGAATTAATTTATTGTATTTGTAGCTTTAATATATCTCTCTGTCTTGAGACTAATGTGGGACACATTAGATCTTAAGAGAGGGGTAGTGTGACGGTAGTCATTTCCTACACACATTCTTTACCTCTTTTTATTTGGGTTTTTATTAGGTTAATTGTAAACAATATAGTCCCTTCCCTTTTTTTATTTTACCGTGACCCGGCGTAGTAATCTTTACTGGGACTTGCACTTGCAAGCCCGGTAGCCCGGCCGGGCACACTTTCCACCGGGACTATACAAACCTTTTTCCTACCGGGCTGGGGGTTCCGATAGCTTTTATTGTTCAGACGACGCCATTGTTATATCATTTTCTTTCTCCTGTTCACTACATTATATTATTACCATCTAGGTATGTGTAGGAAATGTTTACCATGTTGGTGAACTCAATATTCGAGATTATAAGTATCAAATTACCGTAGTGTATAATTTTATTTCAATCCCGAACCTTGGGAATAAACTTCACCGTGGACATCATGAACACGAAACAAACCCCTAGACAAAACACACAAACCACGGTTACAAATGTTTAAATCCCTACCTCCCTCCTGCAATTTTGTCCAGTTTTCTACATTATTACTGTGATATGTAATATTAAGAAAGATACTGCTGTACTTCTTTTTTTTTTTTTTTTGGTATTTTTCGGTTTCCAGTTCCAATAGATATCGAGCATGTATGCAGTGACATTTACGTTGTGATGATGAAGATTATGATGATAGACAGCTATAAGTGATTTACACATTTTAATGAACTCGCCGTGAAACATAATACAGATGTAATTTTACGTTCAATTTTTTATTTATCAATCATTCGTTTGTCTATTAACACTAAATATATTGTTGAAATTGTACGGCATTATCAAAACATTTGGAAATCCATAAACCGTAAATCAATCAATACATATATTGAACACCTTGACTACGAAGAAAACAATGTACGCGGTAAGATAATATATATACAATGAAAGGGTGGAGTAGATGCACATGTGAAAACCAAGCAACAGTACAACGCTTTTATTGTACAAAGAAAGTTAAAGACGCCATTTCATATCGAGCATTCATACATTCATGCATTCAGAGATCCAGAGTTTGTTACCGGACTGACTAACACCGACTGTGACAAAATCGGACTTTTCACTAGCAGTGTGACGGGTGCCACTCGTGGAGAAGATCATGCTTATCTTTCCAGAGCACCTGATACCTCAGTTTTTATAGGGGATCACACTGCTAGTGCTTTAGTTTTGTGACGTTCTTGTTCATTTTTGTTGATTTGTTTTGTCTTTGTCATACTGTCTCAATTCTTGTTGATGTGATTTGCCATGATGTTGGATTTATGATTTTAGAATTTCCCCTTTCCTTTTCTTGCTTCGGTATTCGTTTGCCGATGTATCATAAATTAAACTTCAAAAGTCTTATAACGGCTGCCATTCGTTGCCGGTTGTCAAAGCTTCCCATAGAAGAATCTACGATTGATACTACATAATGATCACAACATCACTCTATCCCACATTTCATACCGGTGTATAGTAGGTTTGAGAGTCAAATTTTCAGTTCTTTGCCTACAAATACCGTTAAAAATCATCTGAAATCACAGTAATTTCATTTGTTATTTGCTAACGGAGATGCACGGTAACTGGATAACACGGACCATAACAGACTCGGACTATGTCAAACTCGGACTATCGCAAACTCGGACTATAGCAAACTCGGGCCATTGATTTTGTCATATAAAAAATAGATGAACAAACTCGGACTACCATTTAATAGTTGTATAAAATTACCATTATTTGACATTTAATTTATATATAATTGCATTTTTATATAGTTTTTTGCAGTATTTGATATTTAATTGAAATTTAGATTTTATTGATTTTTTATTGAAAAGGGTAATCGTCATCTTTGCAATGTTTCCTTGTGAATAAACATATTCATTCGTAGCCTGTAGAATTGAATCTAAATGGCTATATGGTCTTTGAAGTTTATTGTTAATTATTAATAAGTTTATGACTGGGGTATTATAACCTGTATGATAAATATGGCATGACAGGATAGGAGTTGCTTTTGTCTTTTGTATTTTTATTGTGGGTTTTTTTTTCTTGTGCAGTTCCTATTTACTTTTTGGCATGTGGCTATGTTTTTCGGCCATTGTAGGTGTTTCCTGTTATCTTTTTTATTCCATTTTGCTGCATCCGGTAGTATCATATCGCGAAATGTTTATGGAATTGGTAATTGCATAAACCGCGGTATCCGACTGTGTGGGGTGTATTAATTTTTTATTTTAAATTGGTGGTATGACTATCCCGGAAACTCATCCTAGTTGTAAATCATAAGCGATACTAATTTGCAATGGTTTATTGAGAATAACTTTCTAATTTTCAATTGTCTACACAAATTAATCATGCTGTTAGAACGGTTAGAAAAAGAATTTATTTCTTTACAATTTCCGTTATTCTTTCCATTGATTGGAGGCAAGGAAGAAACACATGCAAGCAATAAAACCTGAACTAAAGATTCCAGTTAAAGGGTTATAAACTGGCTTCGGGTATAAAAAAAGACAAAACCCGACGAAAAATCATTGCAAAAATGGG
>MJUU01047219.1:34751-46077 GCA_002080025.1 Modiolus philippinarum | reverse complement strand
AGTGAGATGAATTCTGATGTATTTTCTTAGGGTTTACATTTAAATGGAGATAACCATATTGTATCAGGGGAGAAATTAAGATTTTAATGTCGCAATTTTCTGTTTTCCAGCTCTGCTTAAGCGTGGCTCAATTTGCATCAGTCAAAACTACAAATTTCCCCCTTGGATCCTGAAAAAAGACACGGATATCCCCTGATTGTATTTAACTTATTATTGAATTTTCTTTGTCAGTTTGATGGTATATAATTGTTTCATCTTTTATGATATAGCTTTGTCTTGGTCATATTACAGAGAAGAAGTTCAGAAACAAAGAAGATTGGAGAAAGAAATATATCTGATCCACAAGATCTTAAATGATGAAGAAAATTGTCCTGAACCAGAAGAGTAAATAGTATTACAGTCAAACCTGTCTAAACCGAACCCCTCTGGGACTGAAGATTTTGTTAGGTTAAGACAGTTGTTTGGTTTACACAGGTTCAAAATATATAGAATTTGATAGAAAAAGTCTTCACATTGTGTTTGGTGTAGACAGGTTTTCCTTTAAGTCAGGGTTCCGTTTAGACAGGTTTCTCTGTACTTACATAAGTTTCCACTTCACATTATTACTTACATATATATCATATCAATGTAGCAGCCATTTGACATATTTTTAATTTATTCTTCAAATATCTCCATTGGTGCTGCAGTTAGTTCACACCATGAATGATCACCCAGAAAATGTGAGGGTTATATGTAATAGGACATTTTGTTTTTGACAGCCATTGTCAAGTGAGCCCGTATAAAAACAAAATGTCCTATATTTCTTTTATCGGTAATTCACAAAATGATAAAAAGAAGTCTATAATTAGTAGAAATAAGCTGAAATTTCTATTTTATTACTATTAATTTATTGTTTATTGCAATTATTTATATGCATTCTTCTTGTATTACGCGTATGAACATGACAAATAGTACCAAAACATGATGCCTTCGCAGTGACCCATACATGTGATAGCTCCCGGATCCTGCGGGAGTCTCCCGTTTTTAAGCCCTGAAATTTGTCCTCATGAATTTGGCTGCAAAACTCCCGTATTTGTTTGTTAAAAATAATGTGAAAAGTAAACTGTTTTGTACCCTATAATTCCTGTCAATCAATTGCGCTTGGTTGATTTCTCATTGAATTTAAAGGTAATTAATGATATTTTGTTGTTTTAAATAATCACAGGTGTCTTTTATAGCCTCCAGCAACATGGCCATGATTTAATCATCGCCCAGTTGTTTTATGAGTCACCATGTTTACATAAGTCAAAGTGGCATGTGAAAGCCCAGTTAAGGAATTTAGGACATGTAATACACATATATTAGACAATGAACTGTTTGTTTAATGTTATAAGCCCTGATATTCACAATTTCAAGACGTAAAAGTCAAAACTTCGAATGGTTCAATATACGCAATTGATGTCCAGAGTTATTTCCCCTTATAGTGTGTATAACATAGACTAAAAAAACTTTCATGTGTTCCCTTTAATTAAAATCATCTATCAATTCTTCAGAAATGAAAAGTTACATCAGTTTTAAGAATTTTTATTGGATTTTAATATATATTGTTTCAATATTTGTAAATTTAAAAATATTAATTAGTATACTCAATGAAATAATATTAGAAACACTTATATAAATATTAAGTAATATTCTTACATGTAAAAATTTAATTGGGTAAATTTCCTTCCAACTAACTTGTCTGATGCAATTAAAGATAAACAGTAGTTATCTAATGCAACACCAAAGGGAAAGGAGAATGGGTTGAAGCTATATCTTCTCTCCATGCATTGAGAGCAGGAATTGTATATGAAAAGCAGTTGACTAAATAGCCTAGTGAATCATAAAAATATGATCAGTTTCATTTTATGTTCTCATATAACACATTAAGAACCAATGAAGAGTAAAAATAGTCCGCTAAAACCCACCCGAAAAAAATCTCCCTCATTGACCCCTCAATCTCCTGGTTTTTGGAGGGAGATCTCCTGCATTGGCATCCTGACCTTATCACATGTATGGTGACCCGATAATTTCTTGATAGTGTCCAGTTTGGTGATACTTTGAATATCAGTCTCTATAGATCAAAGGAAATTCATGCAATTTAATGATAAATTAATTTCTAGCTTTACAACAGTACCTCTTGTTTAAAATGTCACTTTCTTCAAAGGACAACTATTGTAATTTTTATAATTGTGATTTTGAGGTCTTCTTTCCAGGACAGAGGCAAATGAATTTGAATGAAAAAAAATCACTGAAGGTAAAAAAGTCCAAAAGGGAAGAAATCAACACCCAGTTTCAATTTATGTTTAAAACAGTATGTTGCATGCATATTTGAAGTTCATTCTAATTAAAGCTACAGAGACCTGCAAAAATTTTCCCTGTATATTTCAACTAGTGCTACATCTACATGTATATAAACTTAATCAAATATTTACAAAATTGTGACTTCAATTCAACTATGAAATTTTTTTGTTAAAAAATCTGGATTCTCAAAATGTAATACTTTGTTCTGGTACAGTTAATTCCATATCCTGGTATAACATTTTACAGAGAAGAAAGTCTGACCCAGAATTCAGACCATCTTGAGAAGTTACTGTATGAATGTAAGGAACAGATAAATACACTGAATGAGGAACTCTCCATTAGAATAAGGTATTGCTCAAACTTCTTCCATGAATTTGGAGAAAGTCTTTAGTAAAAAATTTGGTCTCCATTTTTATGCATTTTAGCTCACCTGTCCCAAAAGGTCAGTATGAGCTATTGCCATCACTTGGTATCTGTGGTCTGTCGGTCCCTCAATCTATCTGTCCCTTAGCTTTCCATATTATTATAAACTTCATGCAGCCACTTAGTAAAATTCAAAAACTTTACAGGAATGATGTATGAAAGGTCCTTTAAAAAGATGGCTTATTTTGTTTTGATCTGACTAAAAACATGGCCGCCAGTGAAGAATCCCTTAGCTTTTTACATTTTCATAAAAAGTCTCTGAAGCCACTGAAGCAAATTCAACCAATCTTTACTTGAATGATGTAAGAAAGGTCCTTGTAAAATATTGCTCATTTTGATCTGATCTGACTAAAAACATGGCTGCCAGAGAGGAACTTATATTTGACAGTGAACCCTATGGGAAAAACATCATTTTTATCAATTCCTCTGAAACCACTGAAGCAAATTCAACCAAATTTTACAGGAATGATGTACTAAAGGTCCTTAACAAAGATTGCTCATGGCAGTCAGCACGGAACTTGTATTTAACATAGTAGATACTACATACAAAACATCATTTTTATCAACTTCTTTGAAACCACTGAAGCAAATTCAACCAAACTTTACAGGAATGTCTGATTATCTAAAGGCTATGGTTCATGGGAGTGATACTGTCTTTTGTTTCTGTACATGATGGGTTTTTACTGTAAATGTACATCAAACTTTGATGGCTCAAACACTTAAAGGAATAGGGTCTGTAAGTCTCGTTAAATTTTGTTACTTCCGGGCACATATACTGTACCTGGAAGTTACATTTTTAAAGAAAACATATGACGTTTCAAACAAAAACTTGAACGTCATAATCCCCAGACATCATTTTTTAGCAGGAAATGTTTTTGAATTGCAATCTTATCGTGAATTCTTGGAGGTCGCATGACGAGACTTACAGAGCCTATTGATGAAAAAGGTTCAAGCTATCAAGATTGAATTTTGTTTAAACTTGAACAAAGGGACAACAGAAAAGGGTTCAAGACATTGATGGTCTTTGAGTTTTGCATATTGAGCTATTGATGTTCAAAAATAATTTTGACCCTAACCCTAACCCTAACCCTGACATTTTATTGATTGATTGCCTCTTTATGAAGATTTTACTGTCTTTATTTATCTTAACTGTATTTTAATGGCAGTAACCAGAATCACACACTTTTGTGTATCAGAACCTATGAGTCCAAATCTGAATTCCACCTTGGAGTTTCAGGAACTTTCGGCCATTCAAAAAAAATTATTTGTTTCTCAAGCCCTGTGTCTGCAAAAAGGTGGCCACATCAAATCTTTTATCAATTTTGACCTTTTTTTGCAACTTTAATTTTAAGTCCAAAATATTACCAAAAGTTAACGTTTGTTCCAATATCTTAGTGTATAAAAAATGTGTCTGAAAGTGAAATCTAAATTTAATTCTAGCGACATCCAAGTGACAATGAATTAAAAATGAAAAATAAAAATGGCCTGCATGTATCTAATTTTCAGTAAAAAGGCTTGAGAAACGAGAAACAAGCAATTTTTTTGGAATGGCTTTAGATTTTCAAATTATACTTTCATGGTGTCCTTCTAATACAAAATACATGCAGTCAATAAGAAATGTTACTAATTAGAATCTTAAGTCCTACAACTAATTCATATACAAAATACAAAAAAAAAAAAAAGACAAAGTAATAAAAAACAAAAAAAAAGAAAAAAAAAACCAGCCTCAAAAGGTAATCAAGATACAGCCTGAACACCGCTGTTGTGATTGATACAGCAATAATATGCTGTGGGGGTCAAATATAAAGATTAACGGTCAACATACATGGTTCTTAACACCAGATATCTGGTTTTCTTTACTTTTTCAATTTACCATCAATAAAAATACATTGTTTTGTTTTTGTTTTTTTCTTTTTTGCAGTTGCTTTAAAGAGAGTCAGTTATTGAAGATAAAAGCTCAGATGAAAATGGCAAAAGGTATAATTTACATTGTATGCTTGAAAAACATTTCAGTGCAACTCATGTATGACATTTATTTCTTTTCGACAATATTAATTAAATAAACATAAGCAAATTCAAAAGCAAAAAAGATTTTTATGCCCCCATATTATTTTTGTCCTGTCTGTCTGTCTGTATGTCTGTGCATCTGAAACTTTAACCTTGGCTATAATGATATAAGGTAGACTATACATACTTGGCAGGTGTATAGGTCTAGTTAAGAGGAACATAAATATGCAAAAAAAAATTATGTCATGTCATAAGGTCAAGATCACAGAGGTTAAAAATGGGTGAAATTGGCAGTTTTCACATATTTGACTGTAGAATCCTTATTATTTATCCTATGGAGATGGGTTTTGTTTCATGTTATTGCTAATAAAATTTCGCAACTGTAATATGTCGACAGATTTGAGGTAGAATTTATCGTTTTTGAGAAACAAGAGGCCCGAAGGAGGACAAACAGAAAAAAAAGAATTTTTAAATTTTTTTGTCAGATCTTAATGCAGTATTTTTTGTAGGTTTCTTGTAGCATGTTTAAACAGATACTTTACACAATTAAAACCATTTCAATAAACAAGAGGCCCAAATGGGCTCCATCTGTCTCAGAATAAAGGGGTTAAATTGGGTGTTTTTATGGTAATAAACAACTTTTGAACTATGTAAGATAGACTTTTAATACTTGGGAAGTGTATAGGTCTTGTCAATGTTAACATAAATATGCAAAAAAAATAAGGTCAAAGGTCAAAGTCACAGAGGTCAAAAAGGGGTAAAATTGGGTATTTTCATACTTTTTACTGTAGAATCTGGGGGCATATGTAGTGTTTCACAAACACATCTTGTTTCAAAAGTGTTTGTTGCTATGGTTAAAATAGCATTTAAAGTCCTTATAGTTTCTTTGTAAATATAAGAGATATCTCCCCTGTTGTTGTACATTCTATGTTAAAAATATTTCAAAAAGGGGAAAGAGTTTGAGCATAACATGATTTTGGTCTTCTAACACACGCAATACTAAATGTGACTGTACAATGAAACAGCTGTAAATTTGTACATTACTTTACTAGTAATACTCAAACATGTCACAATTTATATGGATAAATAGAGGGATTTTGTCTTGTCAATAATACATATTTTTATCTATAGTACATTCTATGTAATTTATTTCTTGAATGTGCAATGAGGAAATAAGAAAAACTGGTTATGTTTCTTACAAATATTTGAAAGTACTATGGAAAATCAACAGGAAAAAAAATTCATTTCACTAATGTGCCACCAGAGTTTTGAAGTTTACATGGAACCATAAGAACATTGCTCTTCCCATTTTAAACATTATTAGCTTTATGGATTGTATGTTTTTAGAGAAACAAGCCCAGGTAGAGAAAATAAATGAAGTATGTTTTAAATTTGCCCACTGGAGGTTGACGGAAAAAGATGGACAGTTGGGTATTGCTGATCTCTGTCTCAGGAACTTTGTGTAAGTATACAACCTTTAAGAAAACATATGTTGGTGACCATCTGTATAGAAACTTTGGGCAAGTGACCCACTCTGTAGAAAACCTGTGTAAGAATCTTACTTTATCTGAACCATGTGTGAGTGACCCACTTTAACTGAACCCTTTGAGGGTGACCTTTTTTATATAAACCCCATATTAGAATCTAACTTTATCTGAATCATGTGTGAGTGACCTACTTTATAGGAATCGTGTCTAATTATCCTGCTTTATTAAAATTGTGTATGAGTGACCTACTTTATCTGATAAGGAAATAAAAAGTTGCTTATGCATATAGCCATTTGGAAGACCATAACCCAAATTTGATAGAGAACAAATAAACAAAAAATTCAATGTGAAAAGCCAAAATCAGCTAAGGACAGAGCTATACAAAAGGGAGGTACTCCTTAGATTCAAGCTAAATTTTCTAAATTCTGTTTTCTGGTAAGCACTGAAGTACTGACTGGGTTGGTGAATACCCACAGGGAATAACAGTGGGGCAGCAGCATCAACCCAGTGCTAAAAAATAGGCAAATACTCGAAGCTACTTGTACATAAATCATTCACTGAATCATGTGTGAGTGACCTACTTTATATGAACCCTAAGAGAATGAATGCTTACCGATAATAGGAACCATGTTTAAGTGAGGTAATTCATAGGAGGCATGTGTGATGTTTGATTGGCCTATATCAGAACTCTTTGTAAGTGACCTTGTTTGTTGGAACTATATATAGGTGACCTACTTTATAGGAACTTATTTAGTGATCCACTTTCAAGAAACCATGAATAATATACCTATCTTACAGGAACTTCTATATTATGCCTAATTAATGACATTGGTCATTGCATTTTGCTATTTTGCAAAAAAAAAGGGAGGGGGTGTTCATTAGGCATTATACGGTACATGTAATGTTATCTGTAGTAGAGTAGGTCTCCTTGCTATAGTTATAGTTCAGAGAAATAAATAGATGTAGAAGTATTTTCCATAGAAAAAAACAATATATTGGGAAGAAAATGCAATACAGAGACTGTACGTGATCCATTCAGTGAGGACTCTTTGATTCCAGACTTCAGATAAAATGACCCAAAAATTACAAAGAAATACATGTCCTAAATTTTCTTATATAGAATATTCACTCATTATAAGTGTTAGATAATAGATTAAGACATTTTTACTTGATTGTTACAGTTTAACACCGATGAAAGTGCAAGATAGAAAAATCTCAGACACCTAAGGGTAAAATTTCAATAATTCTTTGACATGGCTTGCCGAGTGTGAGTCTCAGAAAATTTGTAATTCTAATGAACATTCTTCCCTTTTGAAAATCGTTTCCAACAGAACAGCATAAGAAAACAATTTTGGAAATTCATGTAAGGATTTTTGATATATAAGACATCCAAATTTTGACGAGAAACAGTTCTCGTAGAGTTTTCCTTCATTTTCAAGACTTTCTTATATGCCTTAAGATATACGAAAATATAATTGAAATGTGATAAAATTTGTACATTGTCTGTTTTATGCATTTGAAGTGGCCTATGACCAAGAAAATATGATCTGTGTACAAAATATTTAACTCTGTTTGAATGGATAAAACCTGATGCTATCAAATGCTTCTGAAAACTGAAGCTATTACTCACTTATGAAACCATTAAAACACAAAGCCTTAAAAGGCTGAAAAAATTTATTGTTTATATATATATATATGAAGTAAACAAAATGACCTTTGACCTTGTTTACAGATATAGCAAAGTAAACAGAGATAATGAGACCTGGACACATCAGTTAGAACTAGGATGGGCAAAGGCAACTAATTTACAGCCAAATACTATTTATAAGGTAATATTTTAATACCATTTGTTTTATTAATAAATACTGTCTCTTGAGTAATCAGCCTAAGTAAGGACCAATTTTAGCAATTGCTATTATTGCACCAATACACAGTCATAACATGAAAAAATATTATTATAATGCATACATGTGATCTCCCGAGGGGAACATAGATATCTCCTGTATTTTCAAGGGCTTTTATACCCTCGTGGAATTCTAAAAATACCACCCAAAAATATTGTCTTCCAAAAAATAGAAAATAAGAACAAAAGTTTAGAAAGTCCCCTAGTGTCATTTTTTGCTAGCTGTCACGTGATCAGTCAATGTCAATTGTATAACATGTACAACAAGATAAACTTGCTTAGCCTAACCAGACTATGTGTGTTGACAAATCAGAGGGCAAGTATAATAAAAATTTTATCAATTTGTATACTTGGCAATGAACACAATTGTTCCTAAAGTTACACTTCCTGAAACTACGCTGTCCAAAAAATTTAGATACATGCATTTGAATAAGTTTCAGGAAATATGGAAAGTTTGATTGCATTAACTTCAGTGAAAAGGGGAAATGTTATGCATTTTGCAGAGCTAAGCATTTTAATATGCTGAAACATTGAAATCATGTTGATAAGAAGTCCCCCAGATTTCAACTGAAAAAATGGCAAACTCCCCTAAGATGAAGGCAGTCTCCTATACTGGTTCCAGAGACCTATCACATGTATGTTAATGAGAATTTTTTTCAGAATTGAAAATGTAAAATGATGAAAAATTGATTTTTATGGCCGATCTTGGATTAAGATACAACACTTAGTCAGACGCATATTCCATCCATCCCATACCATAATTTCTCGATTTTTTCGTCTGCCAAATTTTTTGTCAGTTTTCAATTTTTTTAGGAAAGCCCACTTTTAAAATTCCCATATTTTTCATCAATTTTGAATTTAACACCGAAAATTGGAATGGTAAGTATTACAGGATTTACTTTAAGAGTTAAACAACAAAAGTTTGCCGAGTTGTTGTTCAAATTGTGTATTTACTTGTCAAGCATTTGTTTGTACAAAAAAAAGAATGTCAATAAAGCTGAATCCCTACAGCGTTTTTTTTTCAGTTTGTGTTTAGAATTATTACTCAAGGTATTCTCTCTTGTGTATTTTATTTTCATAAAACGACGATTTGTCTGGTTTTCAGGAAGTGTGTAAAAAATTTCATAAACATTTCCCGGGAGGAGTTCATTTTATGTAAACAAAAAGGGTGGGTATCACTCTCATATTTGAGGAAACATCTGTTATTTGTGTACATATTATAACTAAAGCTTTTGTTCTTACTTCCGTGTGTTTTAACAACAATATCAAGAGTCCAATTCATCCCTAATTAACTGCATTTAATTGACAAACTTCAACAGATAACTTGTTTACACACCGATTTTGATCTTCTGTATGATCTTCTGTATGGTTTGACTCTGAGGTCAAAATTTGCTGGATTTCGATTGGTTAAGAATCAGAAGTGAGGGGCGGAACAGGGTTGAAACTTTCTGTAATTGTCGAAAAAACAAAAAGGATTTTGCCATCAGTTTCATCATGAAGCGAACCATCACAGATTTCTTCAAGACTTCTAGACCAGTTGGAACTATGTCTGAGTCCGTAATGGATAAGACTAGTTCGTTGCCAAAGTCCAGTCCAGTGGGAACTACGACAGAGTCCATACCAACAGATTTGGGTAGTCAGATACCAGCAGAGCCTGTACAGCATTTTCCATCAACTAAAAAAGCAGCTAAATGTCGCCACATTGATACAGATCCTATTATTACACCAGTACTGTCTATAGCTATCCCATCTGATCCTGCAGCAAAGAATAGGGGGTTTTATAAAAAAATTTCCCTAGCTGATAAACAGAAGGTTGCCGATTTTGCCAAAGAGACTTCAGCTTCCAAAGCAGCAACTGTTTTTGGTATACCAAGAACAACTATCAACGAATGGTCGAAGCTAGACCTTCAGAATGCTCAACCTGGTAACAAGAAAGGTGCAGGTCGTCCCTTGACATACTTGCCAGAAATTGACAACCAGATCATCAAATGGGTCAACGATATGCATGAAAGACACATGCCTGTCTCCTATGAGTGTCTGATGGGAAAGGCTCACAGATTAATAAAGAAAACCAATCCAGACTTCGAGGCTTCCAGAAGCTGGGCTGTTCGTTTCTGTGAAAGACATGAGTTAAGCCTGAGAAACAAAACCAACATGGCACAGAAGTTACCAGCAAACCTTGAGTCCAAGATAGTTGACTTCTACGACTTTCTTAGAGATGTCTGCCAGAAGGGCCAGTACCATTTAGCACAGGCTGGCAACATGGATGAGACTCCAATGTTCTTCGACCTTGTTCCAAACAAAACACCACACGGAACTGGTGAAAAGACAGTCAGCATTCGTACAACTGGGGCAGAGAAGCGTCATCTGACTGTGGTCCTGTCATGTACAGCAAATGGCGACATTCATCCACCCATGATTGTGTTCAAAGGAAAAACTGACCCAAAAGTACAAGCACCACCTGGTTTGTCATCACTGCTAAGGAGAAGGGCTGGATGAATGAGCAACTGATGACCAAGTTCCTTCGTGAGATATGAATGAAAGAAGTTGGTAGCAGTTCACTCCTTGTTATGGATTCCTTCCGTGGCCACCTCACAGACATGGTAAAGAGGTCCATGGGACAACGAAAGATTATGCCAGCCATCATCCCCGGGGAGTGCACTTCAAAACTACAGCCACTTGACGTATCCATTAACAAACCTTTCAAGCAGACCCTGTGATGTTGTTGGACCAGTTGGATACGTGACCAAGCAGCAGACCCAACAGCAGAAAAAAATAAAGCCTCCCACACCACAGAACATCATTGAGTGGGTAGAAGTTGCTTATAAAAAGCTTAAAGATAGACCATCTCTGATCCAAAAAGCATTCCTGGTATGTGGTACCAGCAACAAAGCAGATGGCAGCGAGGACCACATGATCAGCAACCCAACAGAGAAAGCTGAGACCATCCCAGACATCGATGTTGATGACTTGTTTGGTGAAGAAGATATGGAGTTTGAAGGTTTTGACATGCTCCAGTAGTACGGCAAGCTGACAAGAACATCAAAATGAATTTGTTTGAATTCAGCCCTTTTAAGGGCTACAAAAATGTTTCAAAAAGAATTTTAGTTGTTGTTCAAATTTTAAAAAAAAGCTATACCCAACGGCACAATTCTCTTCTTTCATTTTTCTTTTCTTTTTTTTT
>MJUU01047219.1:23060-34718 GCA_002080025.1 Modiolus philippinarum | reverse complement strand
TTTTTTTTTTTTATATTATTTTATTTTTTTCAAACTCTATCATTATTCCTTGAGACAAATATTCCTCTTCTAATTCCTAATTTAAAAATTCAGTTAATTTTTTTTCTCTCATCAAACGTTTCGTCTGTGTATTTTTTTTTTGGTCAAAATTTAAAGTAGCACACCCTTACCGTACCTCAATAGAAATTAAAGTTAAATATAGCATGCTTTACGGAAGTTAGTTCAGGCAGTACACAAAGTTGACAATTACCTGTTATCAATCAATATAGGGACATTTGATTATACAATAAATCAATTAAATAAAACAAGAGTATGAAATCAGGTGATAATAGTTGTTAAAACAACATTTCACATGCCAAGGTGAGAAATTAAGAGTGCAATCAACGGACCCAAATCTTCACACTTTCGTTATGTAAACAGGTAAATAAAAACAAGACACGTGTGTGTTAAAAATTTAATTATAGTATTAATAATTGGGTATTTTCATAATGACCCTGTTATGTGTCCTCGGTCTGTAATATTGGCCTGAGGATAGCTGTAATGGCACGAGGCAACGCCGAGGGCCATTACATCATCCGAAGGCCATTATTACAGACCGAGGACACATAACAGGATCATTATGAAAATACCCATTTCTTAAAACTTTTATTAACCAGATTAATGATCATAGAAAGATTGATAAGTGAATGTAAATGTATATAAAATATTTTTCATTTTTTTACATGAAAAGTCGTTTGTGGGACCACATATCTGAAACAAAAAAGTTGCTATGTAAGATTTTACCCTGCTTAAGTACAAAAAAAATTATTTTAAATTATGTATATCTTCGAATCCCTTGTGATGGGATGAGTAAAACAAGAGGTCACAAGTAGGGTCAAATATTTGAAACAAAAAAGTTTCTCCATACAGCTGTATTAAGGTTTACCCCAATGGACAAAAAAAACTTTTTTGAAAAAATCAAGAAAAGATGTATATTTTTGGATCCCTTATGATGAGATGATTAAAATGAGTGGTCACAAGTAGGATCAAATATTTGAGACAAAAAAAATTATTCTCCATACAGCAGGATTGGGGTTTACCGGTGAAGTACAAAAAATATTTTTTTTTTTAGAAAACCAAGAAAGATGTATATTTTCGGATCCCTTATGATGACATGATTAAAATGAGCGGTCACAAGTAGGGTCAAATATTTGAAAAAAAAAAAAAAATTATTCTCCATACAGCTGGCTGAAGTACAAAAAAAATATTTTTTTTAGAAAGTCAAGAAAAGATGTATATTTTTAGATCCCTTATGATGAGATGATTAAAATGAGTGGTCACAAGTAATGTCAAATATTTGAAACACAAAAATTTATTCTCCATAGAATCTACAGCTGGATTAGGGTTTACCGCTGAAGTACAAAAAGAAATATGGTCTATTTCATATCTATGGAATATGTTGGTGATTGACTTGTCCGTGTCTTCTTATAAAATTTTAGTTTCTTGTTATTTGGGTTATTGGATGTGGTTTGTTTCCATTGATTTATCCACTTTTTTACCCTTTTGGGGCCATTTAGGGCGTGCTATATGGTGTGAGGTTCCTCACTGTGTTGAAGACCGTACGGTGACCCCTTGATGCTTTGTTTTGGGTCGTTTTAACCTGGATATGGGATGTTGTCTCCTTGACATTTACCCCATTTCCTTTCTTTTTCATATTTCATGAACATAAAACTACATCGGGTAAAATTGATAAAAGTAAATAGTGGTATGAACTGAAAGCAGTTTCTTTATATCTCATAATAAACTTCTGTGTCACGTGATCAATAATGGCCCTGTAATAATACCCTGTTTTCTGGCTGTAATGGCCCTGCTTTGGATCTTGTAATAACCGGCCGTGAAAATTTCTCCCTGATAATAAATAGGCATTTTCTATCATATTGTATTTAGCTGGTTAATAATTTAATTCTAAATTACAATACAAAAACAAATAAAACAGTAATAATAATAATGAAGACATCAGTATCTTGTAATTACCTACCTGCATGTATGAATATAGACACGGCAATGTTGACAACTTAACCCCAGGAATTGAGCATTTGCCGATGTTTTGGGCCATGAAGTTTTTTAAACTTAATTTTTCGTCAATTTTGCAAAAAACTGAAAAAAATTATTGTTTTTTACTGACGAAAATTAAGGGTAATTACGGTATTTTGACTAATACTCCAATAACTTTATAAACATAAATGTCTCCCGCATATTTTGTAGGTCTATCTGTAGGGCATCACTAGACTCCCACAAAGCCTGTTCTAGCTTAGGACCCTGCTATCATGTAGTTATTAGGGGGGTATTGTGGTTAATATATTCTCCTTTGTTTTTTGCAGGATGTATTAGTACCAAGAGATCCCCTGGGAAAGGAAAGTGATAGGCAGATGGCGCTGAGGATTTTGTGTAGTGAACGATCCCCAGGTATGATATTTCATTCCAGACACTAAGGTCAGCCTGCTAATTCATTTAAGGATGGAGGTAATAACATAATTACCAAACATAATTACCAATAGCCAAAGTCCAAGAGGCAAAAAGACAAAGCAGATTGAAAATATCTGCAAAAAATTGACCCTTAGGTCCAGACCTGGTACAGGCATTTCAATAAAAATGATGGGTTAAACCCATGAATGAGTTATAAATGTAAGGTGGTATTTTATTATTTAATTTCCATAGCAATAAGCAAAGTATTTGTACATTTATAATTCCATTATAACAATTTTAGCTTGGATCAAGCAAAGAATTGTTACACCCCCTCTCTCAGTTGAGGATATTACAATACTGTTTTGTGGATGTCTTTCCTTTCCATCAATCAGTATGTTTGGCACAATCTCATTGTAAATGCTCATTATGGCAATTTGAATACAGTGCATCTTCGTTTTCTCAACACCTTTTTGGCCAGACAAAATTTAAGCCAAGTGAAGGTCACAATATATCAAGGGAAAAAGTTGAATAGATATGTACATTGTGTTTTTTATTGAAAATTAAACCTTGAAAATGGTTGGCTATAAGTGAGGGGCCACCATTAAAGAGGGGTTGTATAATGAGGGAGTATTCTTTTTGTTATGGAGTTTCAATAAAAGTTCTCCTTTTCAGCCATACTAAACTACTATTTACTTTGTAATAACATAATGTGTTTGTACTTCTCTAGCTCACAAATTTCTTGTTTTTACTGGAGCAATCCCATTGAATTTCGGATTTAAGTTGATTATTTGCTCAAAGCTTTCATAGAAACTACAAATATTGTATATGTATTGGATTTGTTGGGGAAAATCTGAGATATTTTTGTCTGGAAATTTATTACCAATGGATGGTTTTTTGGCAGTAAAAGAACATATGAAGCTATCAAGAATTTTATTACCCATTGGGTTGTACAGTGGCGAAGTGAATTATAAATACATGTAAATAAAACAATATAAGTAGGTTTAGGTACTGTTGGACATGGGGAATCAAATAAAAATAAAGATGAAATCCAAAAACCATAAAGTAAGAGAGAGGCACAAATTTTCAGAGTATATTCCTTTCACAAGGGGGAATAAAAAATAAGTTTACCACCTGGGAACTGAACAAGTGTCAAACTCGTCCCAAAACTGCAAAATATTGCTTTAATAGTGAATTATTGTTTATTTTCCAGTTGGTGGTATAGCTGTGAAGGAACATTTTGAAGTTAATGTAATACCACTCCAGATACAGATGACGTACCAGTTTTATAAAACTTTACTGGAATTCTTCTTCCCTGGAGAAACTGATGAAGGTATCAAATATCAAATTATTTAGATAGGCATATCCTTGATAATCATGCAATTTGATTTGTAAGAAAAGAAATATTATTTATAATCATGCAATTCTATTGGTTAAAAAGAAATACTATATATATTCATGAAATTTGATTGGTTTGAAGGGAAATTTTATTATTGTGCATTTTTATTGATCAGAAGGGACATTTTCAACGCAATTGGTCTGAAAGGAACTTTTATTATTATTCATGCAATTTGAATGGTCAGCAAGGAAATATTACTTATTTTCATGCAATTTCTAGTATTTTGCTTATATTTATCTTTTATATTTTCACGACCCTCCATACCTTTAGGTATCCATTACTTAGGACCATACCTATGTCGTCCAGAGACCTACTGTGTTTGGTTCACCATTTACTTTGTTATCCTGACCTATACTGTTATTCTGTTTTGTCCTGTAGTTATACAAGTTTACTTCATAAAAACCATATCACTTTGGTACCAAACACTCAACGTCCAAATGTTTGAGGTCTTCTTGTAGATAACAGTTACATATTTAGACATCACCAGGGGAGAGGGTTCATATCTTTTCCTTATGTGTCCTAAATATAGACAACAGACAGGCTAAACATTCTGTCATTAAATGATGAAATATATATTTTTGGTATTGATGAAACATCTGCAAAGGGATACCAAAGCAAACTTTTCAAAAAGAGAAAAGTGGTGTGATTTATGACCTTAAAAATATTGTAATAAAACTGATTCCTATAGCTTAACTTGGAAAACTTTTTAAAATTAGTTTATAACTCTTTCATATACTCATGCATGAGAATATTGGAAAGAAGAGGTTATTATTTTTAATGCAAGTAAATGCACTTTGTATAATAAAACACCCTTACTTATCAAAATTGATGACTTGTGTGAAAGCATCAAACTGAATTTAATATCTTCTAATGCTCTCCCACTTTTGCAAATGGCCCAAAAATATTGCAAGTTGTTTGGGAATCACCAAATCTAGACAACCATACATTAATTTGACAGCTGGTATGATGATTGTTTCGTGCCATCACACATAGAATACATAGTTTTGAAATTGGCTATTTCAAATACTTTACCATGGACCAGGTAGGTACAGTGTACATGTATGTACAGTACAGTACATCACTGTGATAGTTGAGTCCATCTCTTAGAGTGGTTATTGATATCTTTTTTATGCCCCCGGATCTTTAGATCGGGGGCATATTGTTTTTGTCCTGTCTGTCTGTCTGTCCTTCTGTCCGTCTGTCTGTCCGCAACTTTAACCTGGCTCATAACTTTTAATCCAGATGTGATAGGACCTTCATAATTGGTATGTGTATTAATCATGTGAAGCTAAACATCATTATACAAATTTCACAAAGGTCAGGTCATAGGTCAAGGTCACAGAGGTCAAAAGGTCAAAATCTAGATTTTGCTATAGCTCCTTAATTACAATTGCTAGAGGCTTGATATTCTATATGTTAATAGATCTAATGAAGCTTAATACAAATGCACCAAAAAAATTTTGGTCAGGTCAAAGGTCAAGGTCACCGAGTGCAAAATTGAAAACTTTAACAAAAACTTTAACATTGCCTATATCTTTTCAACCAGATGTGATAGGACTTCATATTTGACCTGTATATTGGTCTTATGAAACTGAACAGCATTATGCAGATTTTACTAAGGTCAGGTCAAAGGTCAAGGTCACATAGGTCAAAATCTAGATTTTTGCTATAGCTCATTAATTACAATTGCTAGAGGCTTGATATTCTTTATGTGAATAAATCTAATGAAGCTTAATACAAATCCTCCAAAAAAATTTGGGTCAGGTCAAAGGTCAAGGTCACTGAGTGCAAAATTGAAAACTTTAACACAAACTTTAACATTGCCTATATCTTTTCAACCAGATGTGATTGGACCTTCATATTTGGCCTGTATATTGGTCATATGAAACTGAATAGCATTATGCAAATTTCACTAAGGTCAGGTCAAAGGTCAAGGTCACAGAGGTCAAAAGGTCAAAATCTAGATTTTGATATAGCTTCAACCTTGTTAATTACAATTGCTAGAGGCTTGATATTCTATATGTGAATAGATCTAATGAAGCTTAATACAAATGCACCAAAAAAATTTTGGTCCGGTCAAAGGTCAAGGTCAACGAGTGCAAAATTGAAAACTTTAACATTGCCTATATCTTTTCAACCAGATGTGTTAGGACCTTCATATTTGGCCTGTATATTGGTTTATGAAACTGAACAGCATTATGCAGATTTCACTAAGGTCAGGTGAAAGGTCAAGGTCACAGAGGTCAAAAGGTCAAAATCTAGATTTTTGCTATAGCTCATTAATTACAATTGCCAGAGGCTTTATATTCTGTATGTGAATAAATCTAATGAAGCTTAATACAAATCCACCAAAAAAATTTTGGTCAGGTCAAAAGTCAAGGTCACTGAGTGCAAAATTGAAAACTTGAACAAAAACTTAAACATTGCCTATATCTTTTCAACCAGATGTGATAGGACCTTCATATTTGGCCTGTATATTGGTCATATGAAACTGAACAGCATTATGCAAATTTCACTAAGGTCAGGTCAAAGGTCAAGGTCACAGAGATCAAAAGGTCAAAATCTAGATTTTGATATAACGTTAATTAAAATTGCTAGAGGCTTGATATTCTATATGTGAATAGATCTAATTAAGCTTAATACAAATTCACCAAAAAAATTTTGGTCAGGTCAAAGGTCAAGGTCACTGAGTTAAAATTTGAAAACTTAAACATTGCCAATATTTTTCCAACCAGATGTGATAGGACCTTCATATTTGGCATGTATATTGATCATATAAAGCTGAATATCAATATGCAAATTTCATTAAGGTCAGGTCAAAGGTCAAGGTCACAGAGGTCAAAATTTAGATTTTGCTTTTAGCTCGTAAATTACAATTGCAAGAGGCTTGATATTCTATATGCGGATAGATCTAATGGAGCTTAGTACAAATGTCTACTTAACCTTAATTTCTAGTGATTGCAAATTTAGTATTTATTTTGTATGGTAGACATGGTTGCTGCCGGGGGCATAGTGTTTCACAAACACATTTTGTTCAGGTTTGAGATATCTTCATAATTTTTTTCTCCATTTTAACTGATACAACCTACCACTCTAACCACAGAAGAATGTATGTTCAAATCTTCAACAGAAAAAAAACATGCTTAGTACAACTCCTAGAGTGGGACTCCACTATCACAGTGATTAATCATGGCAGTTCTCTTTCTATACTGTACCAAATATGTATTATCTGTCCTGTTTGAATGAATTTAAATGAATTTGTTTTTAGATGAAGATGTTGACAGTAAAAAGAAAGATAAAAAAGAGAAAGATAAGAAAGAAAAGAAGGAAGCAAAGAAATCAAAGTCTTCATTTTACATAGATGTGGACAGTGAAGATATAGATAAAATGAAAGTAAGTCTATTTATAGATAAAGACAGTGAAGATATAGATAAAACGAAAGTTAGTCTTTTTATAGAAATGAACAGTGAAGATATAGATAAAACGAAAGTAGGCATATTTAGATGTGGACAGTAATGAAAGTAAGTCTATTTATAAATGTGGACAGTGAAGATATAGATAAAATGAAAGTAAGTCTATTTATAGATGTGGACAAGGAAGATATAGAAAAAATGTCATTTTATAGATGTGGACAGTGAGGATATAGATAAAATGAAAGTAAGTCTATTTATAGATGTGATCAGTGAAGATATAGATTAAATGAAAGTAAGTCTATTAATAGATGTGGACAGTGAAGAAATAGATAAAATGAAAGTAAGTCTATTTATAGATGCTGACAGTTGAGATGCAGATAAAAAGTAAGTCTATAAATAGATGTAGACGGTGAAGATATAGATATTAAAATGAAAGTCAGTCTATTTATAGAAGTGGACAGTGGAGAGGCAGATAAAATGAAAGTAAGTCTTCTTTGTAAGTCTGGACAGAAATGGAATAGATCAGATGAACATATTACAGCAAAAAAGACCTGTACAACAATTTTAAGAGATTTCAACACAGAACTGTTACTAATCCTCCAATGAACAAGTTGAATTATTTACATTTTGCGCCAGTGAATATAAAGATAAAATTAGAGTAAGTCTATTTATATATGTGGACAGTGAAGGTCTAGATGAAATGAAAGTAAGTCTATTTATAGATGTTGATAGTTGAGATGCAGATAAAAAAAGACTGCAATGAACAAGTTGAATTATTTAATTTTGGCGGCAGTGAATATAAAATATAAATAGATATTGCAACCAATTTATTTTTGTAATTACAAAAAATGAAAGATATTAAAATTGCATCTGCAGTGATAGCTAACAGAATTAAACAAGTTTTACCATTTATCATAAGTGATACACAGAAAGGTTTTATAAAAGACAGATTTATTGGTGAGAACGCATGCCTGTTATACGATTTAATGCATTATTTGGAGGAAAATAATAAGAGTGGTCTCTTACTGCTAATCGACTTTGAGAAAGCATTTGATTCTGTTGAATGGAAATTTTTGATAAAAGCCTTAAAGAGTTTCAATTTTGGACCATCTGTTTGTACATGGTTTGAGACATTTTATCGAAGTGCATCAAGCTGTGTCATAAACAATGGATATTTGTCAGACTTTTTTCAACTAGAACGGGGTTGTCGACAAGGGGACCCCTTGTCACCTTATTTATTTATTACAGGTGTTGAATTATTATCAATGAAAATAAAGTCAAATGCTGATATTAAGGGGGTAACTCCGGACAATAATGAATCTTTGATCAGTCAATATGCTGATGACACCTTTCTCATGTTAGATGGAAGTGAATTTTCTTTGAAAGAATCACTCAGTTGTTTTGAAAGCTTTTATGCAGTTTCAGGTTTGAAAATGAATTTAACTAAAACTAGGGCTGTTTGGGTCGGAAACAGAAGATACTCAGATCTTATTCTTTGCCTAGAAAAAAAACCTTGTTTGGTCACATTCAAATTTTAAACTGTTCGGAATTGAATTTTCATTAAATTTGGATAATATGACTGAAATCAATTTTTTTCAAAAAAGATAAAAAGAAGTTTCTGGTATTTTAAAAAGTTGGCAACATCGAAAATTAATGCTTCTTGGAAAAATTACAGGCGTAAAATCTCTTGCACTCCCTAAGTTAATAAATTTGTTAACTGCATTACCAAATTTGTCTGAAAAAAGAGTAAATGAATTAAACTCTCTGTTTTTAGCTCACCTGGCCAAAGGCCATGTGAGCTTTTGCCATCACTCGGCATCCGTCCGTCCGTCTGTCCGTCCGTCTGTCGTCCGTCCATTAACTTTTATTCAAAGATCTTCTCTAAAACTACTGGGCCAATACTAACCAAACTTGGCCTGAATCATCACCAGGGTATGCTCTTTCAAATTAGTGATTTTTATGACCGTAGACCAAAAAACATGGCTGTTGTTACTAAAAATAGAACATAGAGGTAAAATGCCGTTTTTTGCAAATTACTCAAAAACCATTACAGATATCAAAATTATCAGCATGATGAGATCTACCCACTGTGCAATTTTGAAGAAAATCTGAAAACCCATTTCGGAGTTATAGCCTTTTTTCTGTTAAATTTTCAAAATTTTTGCATTTTTTATTTTTTATTTCAAAAACTGTAACAGATAGAGGTCAAGTGTAAATTGCAAAAATGTTCAGCATATCAAGATCTACCCACCCTGAAATTTTGAAGAAAATCCATAAACCGTTGTAGGAGTTATTGCCCTTTTTTCACAGAATTTTTTTAATTTTTGTATTTTTCATCTTTTATTTCCAAAACGATAGAAGATACAGGTTAAGTGTAAATTGATGAAATGTTTGCCATGCTGTGCCGACTTCAAAACTGATGTTGAAAATTGTTCCTTGACCGCCATTTTCAAAATGGCTGCCAAAAAAAGGCTGGAAAATTCAACATTGTCCGATTTCAATGAAATTTGGTTTCCAAATAGATATTGATGTTGCGACTTCAAAACCGGTGTTGAAAATTGTTCGGTGACCGCCATTTTCAAAATGGCCGCCAAAAAAGGCGGGAAAATTCAACCTTGTCTGATTTCAACGAAATTTTGTTTCCAAATAGATCTTGATGTTGCGACTTCAAAACCGGTGTTGAAAATTGTTAGTTGACCACCATTTTCAAAATGGCTGCCAAAAAAGGCGGGAAAATTTAACATTGTCCGATTTCAATGAAATTTGGTTTTTAAAAGGATATTGATGTTGCGACTTCAAAACCGGTGTTGAAAATTGTTCGTTGACCGCCATTTGCAAAATGGCCGCCAAAACAGGCGGGAAAATTCAACATTGTCCGATTTCAACGAAATTTGGTGTCCAAATAGATATTGATGTTGCGACTTCAAAACTGGTGTTGAAAATTGTTCGTTGACTGCCATTTTCAAAATGGCCACCAAAAAAGACGGGAAAATTTTACATTGTCCGATTTCTATGACATTTGGTTTCCAAATTGGTCTTGATGTCGCAACTTCAAAACTGATGTTAAAAATTGTTCGTTGACCGCCATTTTTAAAATGGCCGCCAAATAAGACGGGAAAATTCAACATTGTCCAATTTCAATGAAATTTGATTTCCAAGTAGATATTTGATGTTGCGACTTCAAAACCGATGTTGAAAATTGTTTGTTGACTGCCATTTACAAAATGACGTCTCAGCTTCAAAACTGGTTTGAAAGTGGTCCAGGTGAGCGATACAGGCTCCTGGGAGCCTCTGGTCTTTGATACAGATGGAATTATACTTGTCTCAACTCAGATCAACATTTCAACCCTCGCAAGCGTCTATTGTCAGTCTTCATCTTAATCTTCTCCTTCAAAATCAATATTTATGTTTTAAAACATGTTTTTTTGGTAATCAAGTATGTAAGATTTAGGGTTAGGGTTAGGGTTAGTTACTGAATAAGTATATTTTCTTGAAATTTTACAAATTTAACTTGTTTTGTTTGTGACCATTTCAAAATAATGAGACATGACAGCGTGGTACAACGATTAATTATTTTCCATAAAAGCCAAGATTAGGATATTAACAGGTATAAAAACACACTTTCTTTACTTATTATGGTTTTGTCAATTTGTTGAAGAAATTTTAGGCTTGTTGAATTGTTATATCTAGTTTTTATTCATTGTAAAATTTCACCATCTGAAATGCACGCCAAGAAGGATAGGACTTGATTTTACATAAATAATTATGAATGGCAGCCTATATCTGGATCTGATATAGAAAATTGACAAACCTATACATGAAATGTAATATATATATCGTGCCATGTTAAGGTAGAGAAAAAATAAATGTTGGTTTTGAAACAATGTTTTTATGTGTCTGATATGTTTTGAAGCAAGTATAGCAATTTGTAGTGGCGAGTAAAACAAAATCTTGCTATGGTGGATCTTACGAGACAATACGAGATGCGAATCCTTCTTACTTTTCAAATCCTTGGTTTGACTGAGATATGCATCAGTATTACAGTATAACAGTTTGGTTACCATGGAAATGATTTTATTTTCTGTAATTTTCAGGAAAGAGCTGCAAATAACAACACATTTGTGTATGTGAAGATTCCAGAAGTGTCTCTCCGAGTCAGTTATAAAGTAAGTTGTCAAAAAACACTCAGATTTCAGGGGTCCTAATTATGTGTCTCTCCGAGTCAGTTATAAAGTAAGTTGTCAAAAAACACTCAGATTTCAGGGGTCCTAATTATGTGTCTCTCCGAGTCAGTTATAAAGTAAGTTGTCAAAAAACACTCAGATTTCAGGGGTCCTAATTATGTGTCTCTCCGAGTCAGTTATAAAGTAAGTTGTCAAAAAACACTCAGATTTCAGGGGTCCT
>MJUU01047219.1:11757-22267 GCA_002080025.1 Modiolus philippinarum | reverse complement strand
TATAGTTTATAATTTTGACTGTTTGTTTTCAGGGAGAGAAAGAGAAGAATATAGAAGATATCCACGATTTTAGTATCATACTTCCGACATTTGAATATCACAATCGAATCTGGACGTGGTTTGATATTTTGATGGCTTTGAAAAATGACAGTAAACGAGTTATATTATCACAGGTAAATAACAACAGTAATTGAGAAATATTATCTCAGGTAAATCAACGGTAAACGAATCACATTATCTCAGGTAAAAACAACAGTGAACGAGCTATATTATCCCAGATAAAAACAATAGTGAATGAGCTATATTATCTCAGGTAAATAACAACATTAAATGAGTTATATTATCTCAGGTAAAAGCAACGGTAAATGAATCACATTATCTTAGGTAGAAACAACAGTGAACAAGCTATATTATCTCAGGCAAGAACCTCGGTTAACCAGTTAGATTGTACAGTATATTGTTTCAGATGAAACAAAAGTAATCAAGTCTTATTGTCTCAGGAAAAACAAAAGAAAAAAAAATTTTATCAAAAGAATGCAGACGGTTTTTGCTCTGTAATGTTAAAATTGGTTGGAAGATTTTGTCTACTTTGCACCAGATTAGTGCCTTGCCTATACTTAATCAAATTGTCATCCAGCAATTTGTCTATCCGTCAGTCTGTCCCTCTGTCCATCAACATTCTTGGCATGTATAAAAAGAAATGCTTTGATATTTGGTCTGAGGTTTGAGGCTTTGAAAAGATGAAAAGTATTGTGTAAGCAATGGTCATGTTAATTGGGGGACTACTTCCTGTTTATTGATACTTTGATTTTTGATTATAAACCAGATTTTGGTCAGAATTTGATATAACGTAATATATTCTATATTTACAGGCCATTAAACAGAAACTTCACATGAGATCTCGTGTAGGGGAGGAAACTCCGTTAACAGATGTTCAACAAGAAGAAGATAAAATGAAGATGTTACTGGGTGCTAAGTTGCTGGTAGGCCATTTTTATTAATTTGTTTGTTATTTTGTTCTAGATTTTTAGCCTTTTGTGTTGCAGTAATATATATACAGTACTCTCAATGAGACAGGTCTTTAATTGAGCCATACCTGTAAACACTCCCCCTTTCCTCTTAGAAGCATAACCCTCCCCCCCTTTGAATGGATCTCCCTCGAGGGAGATCAAAATCTCCCCCTTACTGCTTTTTCTCCCCCTAAACCTCCCTCATAGACAAAAAAGGATAATTTTTTTTAAAATAGTTTTTGTTTTGTTTTCTTGGCAAAATTATGAAATATGATGCATGATTTTAAATTCATGGTCGAATTTTTATTTTAGAAATTGATCTAACAGCTTATATAAATGATTTCTTCCATTCTATATTCTTTTTTCATCAATCTAAATGCAAGTTTTTGTTGAAAAAAGGTCATTAGTAAAATCTACCCCTTAGATGGACTGTTATGAGGGAGATCTCTCTCATAACAGCTACCAAAGGTTAACAGAAATGATTAATCATCAGATGTTTGGATACCTGGGACTCTATCCTTTGATTCAAATTAAAAATGTTGTTGACCACCTACTTTTATTTCAGATAGAGGTTTCAGTAGCTTATGAAAGGTCACAATTATTAGATTGTAGATTTTCTTTCCTAAAGAAATTATGCAAAAGTGCTTCAACATTAATAATATATGATAAGGTGAGCTGCAAAAGTAAAAATGTATATTTGCTAATGCCAACGGTGATGAATAACATCTTTTTAAAGCTATTGACATCGGAAAATCCAGCAGGTGGAAAGCTGGATTCGAACCCATACCTCTATGTCATCATCCGCCTATTATATAGTCTTAGTCCTTTAACAACTCCACACGACCAAAATGGTGCTGGTAAATCAGTTTCCATTGTGGGTGGACTCGAAGATACAGAGGGTAGAGTAGAAATTAGAGAGAAAGAAAGAATGATTACAAGTGATAAATAGTAGTGTTGCAAGCAGCTCTCTCCACATGCCAACAATTTCATGCTTCACTGAACAAGGAAAAAAAGAGGATAGTGTGAGGTTCATCCATAGGTTTAAGTTCCTTTTCTGTGAAGGATGTATGCTATTATCTAAATACCACACTATTTATGAATTGGCTCTCATTTAATTTTTGTATATTTTTCAGGCAGGACAGGACAAGCCTACGAAGAAATCACTGTTTGGAAAATCACAAAAACAATAACACGATGCTATTTATAGTTATTTGTTTTATTGAAAAAATCACAAAAACAATAATGTGATGCTATTTATAGTTATTTATATTAATTTTTATTGTAAAAATAACAAAAACAATAGCACCATGCTATTTTTAGGTATTTATATTTATTTTTACTGTCAAAATCACAAGAACAAAAACGTGATGTAATGTATAATTTTTTTATATTTATTTTATTGTGAAATAATTTAAAAAGCAGAAATTTTACATGGTAACTAATTAACTTATGAAATACCTATAAGTGTGTGTAAATATCAGTAGACTTGTATCCTTTTTTCTCTAATTTCTGTCCTGTTTTCACGTCTCTTTAACAGTTGGAGTGTTCTCAGCAAGTGATTGGATGAAATTCAATTATGACGTCAAATATGTTTGCCGTTTTCCGACTTTACCATTGTGACGTCATGAAAAAAGGCGACCATGCCTGCTGACATCACGCTCAAAGAACGCATTTATTTCGGATCATCAGAAAAGGGGGTCACGTTTTTGTCCAAAATCTCCTTGAAATCATTAGAGAAATAAAATCCACAACCGTATCTCGTGAGAAATGACATTTCTACACTCTCGATAGTTAAATTTTCAAATATTTTAAACGCTCGGCAAGCCTCGCGTTTAAAAATTTGAAAATTTAACTATCTCTAGTGTAGAAATGTCATTTCTCACTCGATGCTGTTGTGGATTCTATATTTCTCCACTGTGAAATTGTTTCTGAAGTGGTGGTTCTCTGCTTAAATGATTGAATAAAGATGGTTATAATTTAATAATAACATATCAAATCTGACAGCTATGAAACATTTTCAGTTTCCACTTTCATGGGAGAAAAACGTACAGCTAGGTTGTGATTTATAAAATATTTCTTCACTTGCAATATTAAAATTTCAATTTTAACATCTCTCGTGTTGAAAATCAAATTTTGCTATCTCCAGTGAAGAAATATGTTTAAAGCACTTCTACCTGTCAGAATGAGAATCTATATATCTCTTAATGAAGTATCTCTACATGTCACTGTCAGGCTGAAGATCATGGTGAAAATCGAAGTGGTCAAGGATATTTTTAACTGTGTGTTTTTGTGATTGTTGTGGTTATTTTTATATGCAATTTCTGCCTGCCCAAAATTGTCTTGACAAAATACAGTTAGCCATATTAATTTCTGATGTTTCAGAGATCTCACACATAGACCTACAGATTGGTTAACACCTCTAATGTTTCAGAGATCTCGCACATAGATTCACAGATTGGTTAACATCTATGCATAGCAACAGACAAACAATACGTCACATTGAAATAGTTTTGTAACACGCAGGTGCTTAGTAATCCCACATTTCTTATGATGAATCTTGGACATTTAATATGAAAAAGAAAGGAAATGGGGTAAATGTCAAGGAGACAAAATCCCGACTCAAGGTTAAAACGACCTGAAACAAAGCATCAAGGTCAGTTTATCCTTTGTTATCCCCTGGCCAAAGGAAGTTTTGAAGGAGATATAGTGTTTGGTCCATTCATCTTTCGGTTAAAAAAAAAACCATATATCTTTTAAATAACAAGTCATGGATGGAAAAGATTTGATATAGACATTATATGGTATGATATGTACCATTAACATGTACAAAAATGTATCCGATTTCATAACAAGATTATGGTGTACATTCATCATTCATTGCTAGGTATGGCCAAGGTCTATTTCAGTACTATGTTATGAAGTTGGTTGTAAATTGCTATTTTTGTCATTATTTGATGCGACTATTGGGTTATTCATTTGTTTAGAAAGTTTTTATCGTAAATGAAATATGCAGGTGTACATCACAAATGATTTGATACTACTGTACAGTATGCACAAGTTATATTGGGTTTAGAGCCTAGGTTTGTTTACAAAGTGAAAGAAGGGTATCATGTCAGACTAATTTTAAATAGATCAGTAATTACTATCATATAAATTTAGGTTTTATCAATTTGAATGAATAAAATTTTGATTCTTACTGGTCAATAGGGTGATCACATTTATACCTTCCACTTGAAAAGTGGGGGGTATATAGTGATGGGGTTGTCCGTCCGTCCGTCTTTCCGTCTGTCCGTTACACCTGAGGGTACTCATCTCTTATCCTCTACTCCTCCTGAACCACTGAATAGATTTTGATGAAACTTTACCACAGTCTTTATGACATAATGTAGATGTGCACTACCTATTTCAGAATTTGATTTAATTGATTTTTGGGGTTTCCCATAGCAAAACGTGGACTTAGCCATTACATTACAAGGGGGTACCCATCTCTTATCCTCTACTCCTCCTGAACCAATGAATATATTTTCATGAAACTTTAGCACAGTGTTCATGACATAATTTTATAATTTCTGGAATCAAATTGGGTTGTGGGGGGTATTTATTAGTGAGCTTTGCTCACAGTTTTTCTAGTTTTATTTTGAATTTTTCCCTAAATCAATATTTGCATTATAAAATTTTAGTATTGCATATTGAATATAATTTTTTATGTAGGTCATGGCACAGTTGTGATAAAACAAGGCAAATACACATGTGAACAACATTAAATGAATTGTTGTTTTTAATATACACCCACTCATTAGAGAGTGGGGTATACTGCATTCACCTTGTCTGTCCGTCCGTGCGTTCCTCCATCCATTCTCCCAAAAATTTATTTCTGTCACAATTTCCTCGCATTTTAGTGAAGGGATGATATGAAAATTGGTATGCAGCCTCCATGTGAAATGTTTTAAGGAACGTCATATTTTGAGTCCTGTCGGATGTGTACTTCCTGTTTAACGAAATGTGCGCTTAGTTAAGAACTGTAGTGAAATATGAATTTTTCGTCGCAGTTTTCTCAGCTTCTATAAATGGGATTGATTTCAAAATTGGTATGCAGCCTCAATATGATTAGTTGTAAGGAATGTCCTATTTCGAGTCCTGTCGGATGTGTACTTCCTGTTTAATGAAATGTGCACTTACCGGTAGTTAAGAAATGTAATGAAATACGAATTTTTCGTCACAGTTTTTCAGCTTCTATAAATGGGATTGATTCAAAAAAGGTATGCAGCTTCAATATGATTAGTTGTAAGGAACGTCGTATTTTGAGACCTGTCCGATGTGCACTTCCTGTTTATCAAAATGTAGACTTACTTTCAAAATGTAGTGAAACATGAATTTTTCGTCAAAATTTTCTCACCTTCTATGAAAGGGATTGATTTCAAAATTGGTATGCAGCTTCTATATAATGAGTTGTAAGGAATGTCCTATTTTGAGTCCTGTCGGACATGTAATTCCTGTTTTATGAAATGTGGACTTGGTTACAAATATAGTGAAACATGATTTTTTTGTCGCAGTTTTCTCAGCTTCTTTAATGGGATTGACTTCAAAATTGGTATGCAGCCTCTATATAATAAGTTGGTTACTACATTCTTTTTCTTTTTGAGAATAATGTCTTGTGTCCATACTTGTATTGTGTCCAAAACCTGTATTTTGTCCACACACACTTAAATTTGCACTTGTCATATTGATTCAGAGTTCAGTGAGTGGGGGTATCACTGGTTGCCATTCTTGTTTTTATAATATTTATTAAGTGCAATAACGTTACTATTTAATGAAATTTAGTTTATACATATTGATCAGTTACAGCAATTTTCCTATAAGGGAATGCACGCACAATAGCAAAGTTGGTAGCTCTCCAGGTAGCACAATAGGTTTCTCAATAGAACTTTGACCTTCAAGGTAGAAAGGTCACATACCCATTCATCATATTTGTCCGGGATATGGGCCAGTTTACCTGGTGTCAATTTCAACAGGAAACGAGTCAAGTTCACCCAAACTTGTTTTTAAGATTGGAATAGACAATTAAGGATAAATATGCATTTTTTCCTGTTGTAAGGTTAGAAATTTAAAATGTATTTAATAACTAAATACCGAGGTTACTGTGAATTTACTTTCTGCATATGCGCATTTCGACAACTTATGTCTCTTCAGTGCAGATAAAATCTAAACGTTTGGAAAACCATATACTCAAAGATATTTAAAAACTAATAGAGAACAAATAACCAATATGATCTAAATGTAAAGCCAAAATTAGCTAAGGACAGAGCTTTGCATGAGGGAGATACTCCTTAGTTTTCAACAAAATTTACAAAAATTTAGATATTGTAAGATTCCAAAAATAATCGGCATTTGGGTCAGCACCGAAGTACTGACTACTGGGCTGGTGAATACCCTCGGGGACTAACAGTCCACCAGCAGTTGCATCGACCCAGTGGTAACAAATAACTAAATACCGAGGTTACTGTGAATTTACTTTCTGCATATGCGCATTTCGACAAATTATGTCTCCTCAGTGCAGATAAAATCTAAACATTTGGAAAACCATATACTCAAAGATATTTAAATGTAGTCTACATAAGTTTGTTCCATCTCTTTATCCTTGATAACAGTTTGTTTCAATACCTAATAATACTTCATATGTACTTTATTTCTGGGGTGAGGGGTGAAATCAGTTAAATTGGCACACACCCAAATAGATGTGTGAATGGGCATTTGGTGACCTTTCTACCATGAAGGTCAAACTGCTATTGAAAAACCTATTTTATTACCTGGAGAGCTACCAAAAATCCTATTGAAACTGCATTCACTAATAGTAAAATTGCTGTGATATTCTAATTGCATGAATATGGAATTTGTAGTCAGATGTGTTCTATGTTTATGGTTTGAAGAGTGAAGACAAAGTATATTTTATGATTTTAACACAAGTGTGTAAATTAAGAGTGTTAAAACAAATGTTGTATTCAGTATCAAAATAATTTTTACACTAGTGACTTGTTGATATGAAGTACCGGTATAAAGACATATCGGTAATGTGTTATGCATTAAGGGTTTTTTTAGGACAAAATGCACAATGGGGGGTATAACCAATAGATAAAAAAAAGAAAATGATTAAGTTAAACCCCCTAACCACCAAGGTAAAAATACCCCCCCCCCCCACACACACACACACTCACACACACCCTCTGTGGTATAATTGTAGAGTGTCCAGACAAAATAAGTTTAACTTGAGGCAAAAATAAAAACTCTTTGCCCCAATATTGTGATTTTTTTTAGGGGGGGGGGGCTCTGCTCTTAATTGATTTTTTTTAATTGGATGAAACTTTAGGACCTTTTTTCTTAAAATGACCCTAGTGAATGTTCTGTTTGTATAAAAGTTAAGTTTAAAACTAGTGTTGCAAATTTATGAAATAAGTAATACTCTGATAGTGTAAGTGTAGATGTGGATTGATTTATTTAAGGTAGATAGACACTAATATTCATATCCATGAGGTTCTGCTGTAAGCAGCACAATTGAAGAACCAATCCTACCAAGAAAAATTTACACAAGAGTGTGAATAATGAAATGAGACTTATATTGATGTTACATTATTACAGTATAAATTCAAATGTTTCCTGAAAACTAACTGTTTAAGAGTTGATTACTTTAAAAATGGAAGTTAGCATGGGAAGTGTAAGTTGGCATAATTTTAGATCATGATTAAAAAAATCCTAGATTCAAATCCCTCAAGAACTTGCCCTTATTTCATCTTTCCCTGAACAAATTTTCCATTTCCTCTATCAAATATAACCATATGAGTGGTCTTTCTTATTTTTTAATAATTTATTGGTGCACTAGAGCGGTCTATCTGTTCATTTTGTCTGTGATATTAATAAATATTTTAAGATTGTTCCCAATTATTGTTCTCAATTATTATTATTATACCCCACTTGATGCTCCAATTGGAGTCCTTCATTCAGTTTATCTCTCTGTCAATTATTCCATCTGTCTGTCGTTCTGTCATGATATTTTTCGCCACAAAATCTTCCACTCTGATTAAAGGGATTCATTTGAAATTTGATACACTGGCTTCATGTAGTGAGTTGTGCTTTCTAAACATTTTTAGCTCGCTGGGAAGAATGTCAGAAGAGCTATTGTCATACACCTGTGTCGGCTCAGGTGTTGTCAGCAAAAACTTAAACCTTGCTTGTGGAATGAAGACCTGAAGAGCTAGGATGTTTATATGTGGTATGTTACTTCCTTGTAATGAGAGGTTTCTTGTGGTACCATACTTGAAGACATTTTAACTTTGACCTTGCCTTTAGGGCAAATTTAGAAAAAACTTTAACCTTACTTCTAGAAGATATACTTTTAGTAGTAGGGTGTTCATATTTGGTATGTTAATTCCTTAACATGAACGCTTTCAGGGGTACCCTATTGAAGACAATTTGATCTTGATCTTGCCCTCGGGGCAATATTTAAAAACTTGACCCTTGATTCTAGATGTCAGTAGTTTAGTGGTGGCCTGTTCATATTTGGTATGTTACTTCCTTAAAATGAGAGCTTTCTGTTGATACCATATTTGTAGATGTTATGGCCTTGACCTTGCACTGAGGGCAATTTACATAAAATTAGACTTTAACCTTGCTTCTAGAAGGTAGACATGTATTGGTAGGATGTTCATATTTGGTATGTGCCTTTAATATGATGATAGCATTCTGTTGGCACCATATTATTTGACATTTTGACCTTGACCTCACCCTGAGGATTACTTCAAAACTTTAACCTTTCTTCCAGATGGTAGGGTGTTCATATATGGTATGCGACTACTTTATGATGATAGAATTCTGGCAGTACCATATTGTTAGATATTTTATACCCCCACTGGATAGAGAGTGGGGTATACTGGATTCACCTTGTCCGTCCTTTCGTCTGATTCCTTTATCCAAAAATTATTTCTGTGTCATTTTTTCAGCTTATACAAGAGGGATTTATTTCAAAATTGATATGCAGTCTCTTTATGGTTAGTTGTAAGGAACGTCCTATTTTGGGTCCTGTCTGATGTGTACTTCCTGTTTGACGAAATGTGGACTTAGTTATGGAATGTTTACTTCCTGTTTGACGAAATGTGGACTTAGTTATGGAATGTTGTGAAAACATAAATTTTTGCGTCCAGTTTTCTCAGCCTCTGCAAGAGGGATTCATTTCAAAATTGGCATGCAGCCCCTATATGGTTATTTGTAAGTAACCTTTTATTTTGAGTCCTTTCAGATGTGTACATCCTGTTTGACGAAATATGGACTTAGTTATGAAATATAGTGAAAACATGAATTTTTTCCTCACATTTTTTCTCAGCTTTTACAAGAGGGATTCATTTCAAAATTAATATGCAGCCTCTTTATGGTTAGTTTTAAGGAAAATCATATTTTGAGTCGTGTCAGATGTGTACTTCCTATTTAAACGACATGTGGACTTAGGGACCGACTTGAATGGGGGTATGGTTTTTGTCTGGCCTGCGACAAATGTCGCGAAGGCGAGACATAGCAATCATAGACTTCGTTGGAATCTTTGGTGTCGACGTTGTCATCAACATTTGGTTAATCCAAATGTTAAACTTTTTTGGAACTTCAATAAGTTTCTGAAATCTTGCTCAATAGCAATGAATTTTTGACACACTATTCAGTACAACTTCATTATTGAATTCCAAGTATATTTTTGAAAAAAAAAAATTTCAAATTTTTCCGTATTTTGCCGTTTGTTGGACTTATTTTTTTTCAATCAAATTTATTTACAACATCTATACCAGAATTGTCACCTTGACCTATATTTTTCGCATCAATGAATTTGACTAAATGTTCTGTTTGGTCAACAATATCAACAAAGTTTAAAGAAATTGGAACTTAGGAAATTTAATTTTGATATAGAATTGTTGCATGTAGTCTATATAGATAATAGCAATAAACTTTCAGGATTTTATTCCGGTTCCAACTTTGGTTAATTTGCTGAAAATGTCCAAGACTAACAATTTTTGAAATTTTTGCATGCAATCAAATATTTTAGTAATTTTTAGCTCGCCGGGACGAATGTCCGGAGAGCTATTGTCATACCCCGGCGTCAGCGTCGTCAGCAAAAACTTTAACCTTGCTTGTGGAATGGAGACGTTAAGAGATGGGATGTTGGTATTTAGTATGTGGCTTCCTTGTGACGAGAGCTTTCTTGTGGTACCATATTTGTAGACATTTTGACCTTGACCTTGCCCCTAGGGCAATATATAAAAAACTTTAACCTTGCCTCTAGAAGGCAGGCTTTTAGTGGTAGGTTGTTCATGTTTGATATGTGACTTGCTTATGATGAGAGCTTTCTAGCAGTACCATATTTGTAGACATTTTGACCTTGACCTTTCCCTGAGGGCAATTTTTGAAAAACTTTAACCTTGCCTCTAGAAGGTAGGCTTTTAGTGGTAGGGTGTTCATATTTGGTATGT
>MJUU01047219.1:989-11461 GCA_002080025.1 Modiolus philippinarum | reverse complement strand
GTACCTTATTTGTAGACATTTTGACCTTGACCTTGCCCTTAGGGCAATTTTTGAAAAACTTTAACCTTGCCTCTAGAAGGTAGGCTTTTAGTGGTAGGATGTTAATATTTGGTATGTAACTTCCTTATGATGAGAGCTTTCTTCTGGCACCATACTTGAAGACATTTAGACCTTGACCTTTCCCTGAGGGCAATTTTTTAAAAACTTTAACTTTGCTTCTAGAATTAAGTTTTTTAGTGGTAGGGTGTTCATATTTGGTATTTGACGTTCTTTTGATGAAAGCTTTCTAATGGTACTATATTTGTAGACATTTTGACCTTGACCAATTGGCAATTTTTTAAAAACTTTAATTTTGCTTCTAGAATTCAGTTGTTTAGTGATAGGGTGTTTATATTTCATATGTTACTTTCTTGTGAAGAAAGCTTTCTTTACTTTCAAATTTATTGTGCATTGAGGTTACTGGAATCCCCGGCGAGCTATGTTGTCTTCTGACAACTCTTGTTTATACCAGACATAATTCTGAAACTTGAGAATAAAAAATATGGTGCCAATTTTGGTAAATTCCCTGCAACTCTCAAAGACAAGCAGTTTTTTGAATTCTTGTTAGCAACCATGCATTTTGGCTCAATTTTAGTAAAATTTCCTGAAACTCTCAAAGACCAGCAATTTTGGGGAATTCTTGTTAGCAACAATGCTTATTGAATGAATTTTTTAAGTGAAAACGAAAATTTTCAATGCTAAGATTTAAAAAATTTTGGTAAATTTCCTGATGCTGAAATAAATAAATGTTTCTGTCCAGAGAAAAAAACATGACCATAACCCCGCCCCCCTTTTTTCAAGTTTAATGATCACGAAATGTAGTGAAAACATAATTTTTTGTTGCTTTTTTCTCAGCTTCTACATGGGGGATTGATAGCAAAAGTGTTATGCAGGCTCTATATGATAATTTGTAAAGAACATCCTATTTTAAGTCCAGTCAGATATGTACTTCCTGTTTCACGAAATGGACTTAGCACGAAATGAATGTAGTGAAACATGAAGTCTTCATCACATTTTTCTCAGCTTTTACAAGAGGGGTTGATTTCAAAATAGGTATGCAGCCTCTATATAGTTAGTTGTAAGGTATATCCTTTTTTGAGCCCTATCGGATATGTTCTTCCCATTTTACGCAACATAGACTTGGTTACAAATGTAGTGAAACTTGAATTTTTCAAGGCATTTTTCTCAGCTTCTACAAAAAGTATTTCTTTATAAATTGGTATGCAGCCTCAATATGTATAGTTGTAAGGAACATCATATTTGGAGTTCTGTCAGATATGTGGTTCCTATTTGACGAAATGTGGACATTGTATAAAATATAGTTAAATTTGAAATTTTCTTCACATTTTTCTCAGCTTCTACTAGAATGATTGATTTCAAATTGTTATGCAGCCTTTATATGATTAGTTGTACGGAAAATATTTTTAGTGTTTTCAGATATGTACCTCCTGTTTGACGGAATGTGGACTAAGTTAAAAAAAAATTTAGTAAGTCCGCCGAAGTGGACATGCCAGGTGGCCCTTGTGTCCCGTATGTTCTCTAATTTGAACACTGACCAGCTGCATGACATCCCTATTTTGTGTATTTTGTGGCCTACTTGGCTTTGGCTTCGACTGCATGTTAGGATTTCTAGAAACTACAAGTTTTTCAACCATACCAGTTAAATTTTGTACTTGACTACGTAATTCCACAATTTCAGAATTTTGTTGTGTTTGGTTGCTTTTGTAGCGGCTGCAACTACTTTTCATCATGAATGCGATAGCCACAGGCTTCGCCCATTTTAGCAGACGACAATGCACTGGCGCTGTCTTTATGGTTTCCAGCCCTTACAAAAAATGCCAATTTATCCGGTAGCCCCATTAAATATTTGCATTGAATTTCATGATCAGGTTTCGATAGTAAATGTGCTTTCTGGACCAACTGACAATACTTGATTGTATCCACACTAGTACTTTGTCCACACCTGTGTCCACACACATACACTTAAATTTGAGCCTACCATATTGATTCAGGGGTCAAAAAGTGGGGGTTAAATTGGTTGCCATTTTGCGACAGCTCTTGTTGACCTTGCCTTGCCCTGCGGACAATTAAAAAAAACCTTGCTTCTAGAAGGTAGACATTAGTGGTAGGGTGTTCATATTTGGTATGTGATTTTGTTATGATGAGACCACATTGTAGACATTCTGACATTGACCTTGCTCTGAAGGCAATTTAAAAAAAAGGCTTTAACCATGCTTCTAGAATTTATTCTTTTAGTGGTAGGGAGTTTTCTTTTGGCATCTGACTTCCACATTTTTTATGTTCTAATTCGACAAGCTCAAACTAAAATATTTATCAATAATACAAAACTCTTTAATGGGTGTAGCCACTTGCAGACGCTAAGTGCACATTTTATTCATTTTATTTTCTTTACAGACATTAAGTAATTGTCTAAGTAAACATCCGACATCTTGTCAATGCACCACCTGTCAATACACATTATCACATTTCGACTGCTCGTCCAATTCCATGAACTACCACTGTCCATCGATGTCATAATCATAGTATCACATTACGTAATCTCGTCCAAGTCCAAGCACTACTTCTGTCCATGGATGTCATTATCACAGAAAAATAATTCGATATCTCATTCAACTCCAGACACCGCCCTAAGTCTGTCCTATCTTTAACCTGATAGCTCTAGCATAAAGTACAATGTCTATCATAAAATTTAACAGATTAGCTCTCATTAGGGTTTATCGTCTTTCTCATACCTACCCCACAGGCTGTCATTTTATCTTACCCATTGGCTTCAAATCAAGTTCATATGCTCCAATCATATATAGCTCACCGTTGAATCTCATCATATCTAGCCCATTTACTCTAATATCACCAAGCCCATTGGCTCTCATAGCCCAATGGCCATCATCACATTTAAAGCCCAGTAGCTCTACTGAAACTAGCCCATTGGCTTTCATAGCCCAATGGCTGTTTTCATATTTATAGCCCAGTGGCTCTCTTGAATCTAGTCCATTGGCTCTCGTAGCCAAATGGCTGTCATCATATTTATAGCCCAGTTGCTCTCTTGAATCTAGCCCATTGGCTCTCGTAGCCCAATGGCTGTCATCATATTTATAGCCCAGTGGCTCTCACGAATCTAGCCCATTGGCTCTCATAGCCCAAAGGCTGTTTTCATATTTATAGCCCAGTGGCTCTGTTGAATTTAGCACATTGGCTCTCATAGCCCAATGGCTGTCATCATTTTTATAGCCCAGTGGCTCTCCTGAAATAAATTTTGATTAGAATATCTATCATCATACCTAGCCCATTGGCTCTCACAGCCCAATGGCTATCATATTTATAGCCCGGTGGCTCTCCTGAAATAAATGGTTATTATCATACATATTATACATTCCATCATATCTACCACATTTATTTATCTGATATCTAGCTCATTGGCTCTCATAGCCCAATGGCCATCATCATATATTCATATATAAATTCCATAGTTTCTAGCACACTGTCTCATCATATCCCACCTATCTGATCTCGTATCTAAATCTTAGTTGCTGTGATCATAAATTGACTATAATAATAATAATAATAATAATAAAAATAATAAAAATAATAATAATTTTACTAAACCAATCAAGGACCCACAGCAGGCAATGACAAAACATACATGCTATAATTGATTTTCACAAAGACAAACAGAGCACAATACTATATTCATTAGAATCTCTCTCTCTCTCTCTCTCTCTCTCTCTCTCTCTCTATATATATATATATATATATATATATGCGTCTGAAGTCAAAGACCAACTGAGTTAAAGTCTTAGGATGTGCTTTTATCGAGAACATCTTTCCACTGAGGAATTTGACCACTACTATTTGAGTGACACGCAACACTACATCTGAATTTCACTGTTGCAGATAAGGCCCCGTTTCGATCTCGTCAGTGCAATTCGGATCTAAAAATTGGAAAACCGCTGCCGAAATATTACTTCCTCGTAAGGGTGTACAAGACTGGAGATTGGCTGGTAAATTTCCTGTCCCTATCCATTTAGCCCCGTGAATGATGGATCTCGCTTGAGCAGACGGGAGGGAAAAAAATTCTAAGTTCCATATTAAATGTCTACTCTATGAAATGAAATGAAATGAATAACTAGTGAGAATACACAAACCAAAACAAATACTGAGAAGTATTTGTGTGTCATCCAAAAGATGGGCAGGATGAGTTGCCGTTTTTTTTTTTTGTCAATCGATAATTCCCAAAACTCAGCTTAAAGGCGGAATAAGCTCCAAGGATCTTCTTGATGAAGAAAATACTAGTCGTGTAAAAAATTCATATATAACGTCTAAAAACAGCGACAAACTTATAAATCTTATTTAATCCTCAGGATAAGCATGTAAATATGCTTATACAGGTCTTGAAAAATAAATTATATGCGTCTGAAGTCAAAGACCAACTGAGTTAAAAGTCTTAGGATGTGATATTATCGAGAACATCTTTCCACTGAGGAATTTGACCACTACTATTTGAGTGACACGCAACACTACATTTGAATTTCACTGTTGCAGATAAGGCCCCATATCGATGAATTTACATCTCGTCAGTGCAACTCGGATCTAAAAATTGGAAAACCGCTGCCGAAATATTACTTCCTTGTAAGGGTGTACAAGACTGGAGATTGGCTGGTAAATTTCCTGTCCCTACCCATTTAGCCCCGTGATTGATGGATCTCGCTGGAGCAGACGGGAGGGAAAAAAATCCAAAGTTCCATATTAAATGTCTACTCTATGAAATGAAATGAAATAAATAACTAATGAGAATACACAAACCAAAACAAATACTGAGAAGTATTTGTGTGTCATCCAAAAGATGAGCAGGATGAGTTGACGTTTTTTTTTTTGTCAATCGATAATTCCCAAATCTCAGCTTAAAGGCGGAATAAGCTCCAAGGATCTTCTTGATGAAGAAAATACTAGTCGTGTAAAAAATTCATATATAACGTCTAAAAACAGCGACAAACTTGGAAATCTTATTTAATCCTCAGGATAAGCATGTAAATATGCTTATACAGGTCTTGAAAAATAAATTATATGCGTCTGAAGTCAAAGACCAATTGAGTTAAAGTCTTAGGATGTGATATTATCGAGAACATCTTTCCACTGAGGAATTTGACCACTACTATTTAAGTGACACGCAACACTACATTTGAATTTCACTGCTGCAGATAAGGCCCCATTTCGATGAATTTACATCTCGTCAGTGCAACTCGGATCTAAAAATTGGAAAACCGCTGCCGAAATATTACTTCCTCGTAAGGGTGTACAAGACTGGAGATTGGCTGGTAAATTTCCTGTCCCTACCCATTTAGCCCCGTGATTGATGGATCTCGCTGGAGCAGACGGGAGGGAAAAAAATCCAAAGTTCCATATTAAATGTCTACTCTATGAAATGAAATAAATAACTAGTGAGAATACACAAACCAAAACAAATACTGAGAAGTTATTACTTACAGTCTTTTTGAATAAATTTACATAAATCCCTAAGTGTGACTGTGCTTTCACAGTTGAGTAACCAAACAAATTTTTCACTTAAAGTTAATTTTTTGAACTTAATACATGATTGAATAGTTGCTGTCTGTCGTCACTATATTTAGCACAGCATAGTAAGAAATGAATTTCATCCTCTGCCTCTCCTTAGCTACACTGCCGGCAAAACCTAAGGTGTGGAGGAGTACCCTGGTATCGACCTTATTAGGGCCCGCCATGAAATGGCGGCGCCCTATAGAAATCAGTCTGTCCGTCCGTCTGTCTGTCTGTCCGTCCGTCCGTCAGCGTTTTCTATGTCGTACCATAACTCAAGATTGCCTTCACCGATTTTTATGATTTTTTTACTCAAAGTTGAACTTGACCAAAGGAAGCTCCCTTTCGTTTTTTGAAGAAAATCGGAAAAAANATTATATGAAAAAGTGCATATTTTGAGAATTAGTTCTATGTCGTACCATAACTCAAGATTGCCTTCAGGGATTTTAATGATTTTGATACTCAAGGTTGTACTTGACCAAAGGAAGCTCCCTTTTGTTTTTGAGGAAATTCGGAGAATTATTTTTGGGAAAAAAACTTTGTTATTATATGAAAAAGTGCATATTTTGAGAATTAGCTCTATGTCGTACCATAACTCAAGATTGCCTTCAGGGATTTTAATGATTTTGATACTCAAGGTTAGACTTGACCAAAGGAAGCTCCCTTTCCTTTTTGAGGAACATCAAAAAATGATTTTTGGGAAAAAACTTTGTTTTTATATGAAAAAGTACATATTTTGAGAATTACTTCTATGTCGTACGATAACTTAAGATTGCTTTCAGGGATTTAAATGATTTTGATACTCAAGGTTGGACTTGACCAACGGAATCTCCCTTTCCTTTTTGAGGAAAATCGGAAAGTGATTTTTTGGGAAAAAACTTAGTTTTTATATGAAAAAGTGCATATTATGAGAATAAGCTCTATGTCGTACTATAACTCAAGATTGCTTTCAGGGATTTTAATGATTTTGATACTCAAGGTTGGACTTGACCAAAGGAAGCTCCTTTTCCTTTTTGAGGAAAATCAGAAAATGATTTTTGGGAAAAAACTTCATTTTTATATGAAAAAGTGCATATTTTGAGAATTANATTTGAAATGACCTTCATATATTATTTTCAATGTTTTGATTTGATCTGAACAGATGAGACATAAGTTGTCCAAGCAGCCATATGTAGAAACTAAATTTACAATAACTTAAAATTTTGTTATTTATGTTTTTCCCCAAAAATTGTTTTATGATTTTCATGAAATTCTGCAAACAGGCTTTTGGGACACACAAGGGGGCGGGGCCCTTTCTGACTTTGTCAGTATTCTAGTTCAATCTGTAAATGATGCGATGAGACTCTAAATTTATTAAGGCTTCTCCTGAGCTCAAAACTACTTATCACAGTTAGATAATTTTGTTTTAAATTTAACATAAGTTCGAAACTTTCCATCTGAACATTTTTCTTTTTCGCTGTTCACTTTTTTACTATATGATAATACCTTAACTTAGTTATTGTGAACATCAGCCCATTGGCTCTTGTTATATCTGATCAAACCTTTCAATATTTTTACGATTTCATTTTTTTTATCATTACATACATCTTTACCTTATTGGTTCCTCTGAAATAATACAGACTTACGAAAACCTGATCACCGTCGACCTTACTAAGAATGTTTAGCAAATGGATTTCAGCTTAATTATGGCTCTTGTCAATTTCAGTACATTTTTATTTCACTGGAATCCATAAAACAAGTATATCTTGTCAAGTACCCTATGACATATAATATCTAAACCAAATTCCTGTTGTTTGCAAAATAAAGCACTTCTATAAAGGTCTCCACTCAAGGTACTGCCCAATAACTCTCGGCACATCTAGCCCATTGGCTAAGTTCAAATATTTATATCATGTATCTAACCCATTAAATATCTATAGAAGTATATTGCTTTATATTTTAAATCAAAGGCAATCCAATTATTGCTCCCGTCAAACACTAACCCAATTCTTGCTTTAAAGTGTCTAAGAGTCCCTTAATCAAAGATTTGTCAAACTTGAGGGTTCAAGACTGAACTGGAATGTTCCAATAATAATATTTCACAAATTTACACTCCTAACATCCAATCAGTATGCATGCATAAAATCAACAGTATACTTACCAAAGTGAACTTTAATGCACTGATCACTACTTAGTGAATCAATAAGATGACAAAAAATAAATACAAGTATATGGAACAAAAATTTTTCAAGTCGGCATAGTTCAAAGGCCATATTACATTATAATAATATTTATATAATCATTATATATCTTAGTGACTATTCTGTTCCAGCATACCAATAGCTCATTCTACATGTCATTAGTTGTCGATATTTAATATGATAACCGAGCTAGGTTTGTATTAGGTGTAGAAGACTTACTAAGCACGTCGATGATAATTCAAGTGTAAATTGCTTTTACAATATTTCATAAGTAAACTTGACTCTTCACTACCCCCACAATTGTCTTTGAGCAGCAAGACATTCAGATCCAATAACATGCAGTAAAACTAAACGCAAGCTAATATTTAGGTACAAACAAAATTATCGACACTTTGCGTCAGGGTCTATAATAAAACTACTCAAAAGGCATCTTGTATATGTAATACCCGTCAGCTTATTACAAGCCAATATAAGCCGATAGACTGTCATCCTATGACGAAATCAAATGCCTATTTATACGACTCTCAAAAAGGAAAACATTATCGACTGGTCTTAACAATTTCACTAAAACATGTTTACTAATCCAAACGCTTATGTAACGGACCAATAACATTATAGTACGTGTTAAAAATAACTAAAATGACTAAATCGGATTTTTGTTTTTATAAATTAGTTATTGGTATTAAATAAGCTTATACTAGTAACACCTCAAACGCTTCTGACACTGCCTAAATATATTCATAAAATGTAAGAACTCGCATCAACAAATTGTTATTATTTACCTAATAGAAAAAAGAAGGGAAACGGGGAATGTGTCAAAGAGACAACGACTCAAAGGGGAGTAATAACAACTCAAAACCACCATAAGATCTTCAATAAACGGTGAGAAAACCCCACACCCAACGGTAGGTCGGAGTCGGCCCCTATATAAAGAGTAATCAAGTTCAGCGAAATAAACATCATCCTAGACTCCTATAGACATAAAGTAAACTAACTAGTTTAAACTAACCTTAAGTTAAAAGCTGCATTACTCGTAGCACTTTTTTATGACATTGTGACCTTATACAGAACTATTTACTATCTGCACAGCCCTCGTGTCTACAAATTGTAATAAACCCAAAGAAAAACTAGAAAAACTGTGAGCAAAGCTCACTAATAAATACCCCCCACAACCCCATTTGATTCCAGAAATTATAAAATCCAATCAAATTCTGAAATAGGAGGTTCACATCTACATTATGTCATGTTCACTGTGCTAAAGTTTCATCAAAATCTGTTCACTGGTTAAGGAGGAGTAGCGGATAAGAGATGGGTACCCCCTTGTAGTGTAATGGCCAAGTCCATGTTTTGCTATGGGAAACCCCAAAAATTAATCAAATCAAATTCTGAAATAAGAGGTGCACATCTACATTATGTCATAAAGACTGTGTTAAAGTTTCATGAAAATCTGTTCACTGGTTGAGGAGGAGTTGTGGATAAGAGATGGGTACCCCCTTTTAATGTAATGGATAAGTCCATGTTTTGCTATGGGAAACCCCAAAAATCAATCAAATCAAATTCTGAAATAGGAGGTACACATCTACATTATGTCATAAAGACTGTATTTAAGTTTCATCAAAATCTATTCAGTGCTTCAGGAGGAGAAGCGGATAAGAGATGAGTACCCTCAGGTGTAGCTTACGGACGGACATAAGGAAAGATGGTATGAGAAACTCCAAAAATCAATCAAATCAAATTTTGAAATAGGAGGTGCACATCTACATTATGTCATAAAGACTGTGTTAAAGTTTCATGAAAATCTATTCAGTGGTTCAGGAGGAGTAGCGGATAAGAGATGAGTACCCTCAGGTGTAGCTTACGGACGGACATAAGGAAAGATGCTATGGGAAACCCCAAAAATCAATCAAATCTAATTCTGAAATAGAAGGTGCACATCTACATTATGTCATAAAGACTGTGTTAAAGTTTCATAAAAATCTATTCAGTGGTTCAGGAGGAGTAGCGAATTAGAGATGGGTACCGAAACCCCAAAAATCAAACAAATCAAATTCTGAAATAGGAGGTGCACATCGACATTATGTCATAAAGACTGTATTTAAGTTTCATCAAATCTATTTAGTGGTTCAGGAGGAGTAGCGAATAAGAGATGAGTACCCTCAGGTGTGGCTGACGGACGGACATAAGGAAAGATGGTATGGCAAACTCCAAAAATCAATCAAATCAAATTTTGAAATAGGAGGTGCACATCTACATTATATCATAAAGACTATGTTAAAGTTTCATGAAAATCTGTTCAGTGGTTCAGGAGGAGTAGCGGATAAGAGATGGGTACCCCCTTGTAATGTTAAGGCTAAGTCCATGTTTTGCTATGGGAAACCCCAAAAATCAATCAAATCAAATTCTGAAATAGGAGGTGCACATCTACATTATGTCATAAAGACTGTGTTAAAGTTTCATCAAAATCTATTCAGTGGTTCAGGGGAGTAGCGGATAAGAGGTGGGTACCCCCTTGTAATTTAATGGCTTAGTCAATGTTTTGCTATGGGAAACCCCAAAAATCAAACAAATCAAATTCTGAAATAGGAGATGCACATCTACATTATGTCATAAAGACTGTGTTAAAGTTTCATGAAAATCTGTTCACTGGTTCAGGAGGAGTAGCGGATAAGAGATGGGTACCCC
>MJUU01047218.1:0-39634 GCA_002080025.1 Modiolus philippinarum | reverse complement strand
GTGGTCTTTACCAAAACTTTCCGAAATACAGGGTACAAATATAAAAAGTGTTTTAGTGCTTAAACAATCAAAAAGATAAATCCTTGACATTTTGAAAAAGGTCTTATTTTTTACATCTGAATGACAACAATAGTAGAGAAAGCCTGTCGACAGAATAGCTGTAAGAATTCGTGAGATGGATTTCGTAAAACAAGAAGAATATATTTTACATCTTTTCATTGTATAGAATTTTATGTCGTTTTGATGTCCAATATATGGAAGGAAGATTTTCATCGTCATATCGAAAAGGGATTTCATTCCAAATAAATAAATAAATGATCTTAAATCTCGTCTTCTGGAAGTGATGTAAAGTATGTGATAGAGTGCTCGTCGTGTTTTGTGATAAAACCATCTTTGTAAAAATGCAAAATAACGAGTATTTTTGTGATCAAAGACAACAGTACTTGGAATTTATTTCCGAAATGGCCATACAGATCATTAAAATTATTGCAGTTGGAGTTAACATATGTGTTATGGTCTCATGTTCATTTACTCCGTATCCTTTCGTAAAATATTTATAAGTTTAAAGTCACTACAAACATACATATGTACCTGTTAGAAAGCTCACGATAAGTCCAACAACGATTACAATTGCTGGAGCAATCAATGTGTACCAAGGGAATGATAACTCGTACAATGGAAATCCAATGTCACTGAAAAGGACAATACAATCGATTCTTTTTGCGATGTTTTCAGAATGTTCTACTTGAAAACATTCTCACATTGAAACAAAGAAATATTTAATTTACAGATATACATTTATATCTCCTATACTTTTGATTAAACCGTTGCACTTAGAACCCAAGAAAAGAAATGAGGTGATATATAAGGAAAGAGCCAGTAATATAAATACTTTATTTACCAGAATGTTATATGTTGAGTCAAACATAAATTCCCATATAGACGTTTGCATCAACCACTCATATTCCAAAAGCAAAATGAAGTGAACCAATTTTATGTTTCGAGTAAGTTTTGAAAGGTTTTACTATTAAAACAAGGTTTTACCATTAAAACCACTAGTTTTCATTGACATTTTATCGTTCTAGAAGTTTGATTAATCAATATCCCAAACCTTTTGTCTTCCAGTGGCAAAACTGTCGAGAAGGTAAACTCATTATATGTTGTTGTTAGATTATAAATGTCATGTGTATAATTACTACATCCTTCAGTAGTTACAGGGGACTTCGGATAAGACTTGTACATGTAGGATCCGACACCAATCCACGTCATCACAGCCATACTAGCTACTGTTCCACTTATGGCACCCTATATCATAGTAGAGTTATAATTAGACAAAGGCAGCTGATAAACGAATACATATTAACTAGTTTGTTATTGAATATGAGAAAACATTGATCTGAATAGGGAAAACTTATATTCTTTTAACTACAGAGTAAAAACGGTGAATATTTATTCTTTCTTAAATACAAAGTGGTTTTTAGCAGTATAATTTGAACTTAGGAACGTAATAAAAGAATATCAAACGAGCAAAGCACTGTAGTAAAAGCAAGGGAGCCTTGAAATACAAGGAAACAAAACAGGTAAGTATTCATAACAGCAGAAGGAACGTGACGATAAAAAGCATAATACCGAGGTTGATGGTTACTTTTGACAACTTATATCACTTCAGTACAAATTAAATGCAAAAAATATAGAAGAATATGAACCAAAATATGTATAGAAGCTGACCGAAATCAAATAGGGTCTGACTGAATAGCCAAAAACAGATATTACAGGTAGGAGATATTTCAAAGGGTTAAACGGAATTTACAAAAATTTAAATACTACAAGTTTTATAAGAAAAAAATCGGTTCTCTGACCAGCATCGAAGTGTTAACTACTTTGTTGATGAATAGCCCGAGGACGTACAGTCTACCAACAATGATTTGTTTCGTATCAAAGTAAAATTATGTGCAAAGAACATACTTGTGTATTAGAATTAAATTCATCTTACCTTTGAATTTGCCCAAGGAAATATCATTCCAAGTGTGATTACTCCATGTACTGGAGAACCCATTATACCAAACATTGATAAAGCTGCCTTAGATAAAATAAAATGAATATTCACATAATTATATAATCGTACTATTTGTATAAAATTGTAGAAAAGTTTCGTCAGTTTTCATTCATTTTTAGAAAATAAAATTTAAAATGAAAATGAAATTGTGCATGGCGAAAAAAAAACATGAAATGAAATCCTTGTCTATTGTTAGACATAAAATCAGATATAAAAGTGCCTAAGATAAGAAGTAGAAAAATGTGGGCAATGCGTTTTTTATTTTTAATGTCCAAAATATTTTTAAATCATAATTTGACTGAATGATTGATTAGTTGGTTACATTTGTACGTTCAGTGTGCAATATTCAGCTATATCATGACGAGAAAATGTTAATCATTTCAAAACATTATTAATAAAGGAAGAAAGAAACTTAAGTGGAAGTGTCAACTGCGGTCGACTTTTCATTGCCACTGGGAAAGGAGAGAAATGGGTAGGGGCAGGATATTTAGCCTTATATACGCCCCCACCGTGAGTCTGCTCTCCTTACAAAAAATTAGAAGAGTTCTCACTGCTGCATTGAGCGTGGAGTTTCTACACGCAGTTCGTCTACATTTGTTCGCCGCCAAACTTTCCGTATTATGACCTGACTACCCCGCATTGACTGGGCATTCCCCTATCCATCACATGGGGACGCGCCCGGTAGCTCTGTAGACGGAGCCCCTGAAAACCGATTCAGGTGCCGGGTATATATTGATAAAGGGAAAAAATACTAGTATTTGCATTTTTACAATTAATAAAGATTATTTTAAGTTGGGAGACCTATTACTTCTGTTGCGTTTTTTTATATTTATATATCTTTTTTTTACTTCCGATCGGAGTGAACTTATGGCACACAGATTTCAGAGATCATTAGACCTAGAGCTTTCAAACTTTGTAAGATTTTAACCCTTATGTCTAAATATGTAGTCATCAAAACATATCCAATAGAGGTTTATTAAGGATACATTGGGGTTTCAAAAGGAGCTGGGTTCTTCTAAAGTAACTCTACCGGAAAATAGCATTTGTTATGTATTCATCGTTATTCAACAAGACTCTAATCACTAGCTCCGTGAAACTGCATAGAATTGTAGTGTGTCATGTAAGATAGAGCTATACATCATTGGATATTCTTGAATACCGTTGCAATGAACATTGAAAATCATACTTTCTGTTGATAATTTTATTTTGGTTACATCTATGTGTATTACATAGATATTCTTCTTCAATATGTTTTGATTTCAGCAACTTCTGTTAACAAGATGCTAATGGGGCGCATGCCAAAAATGTTTTGACAAGGGGCTAATAAGGCAAAGAACTTTGTCACGGCAGTCATCTACGGCGACTGGTGTTTAGCTCTGCAAGCACAATTATCAATTGTATACTTTTAATTTCCAGATTTTTCGAACCTTTTCTGTTTAATAAGAAATTCACTACACTTCTATCACTTTAAAATATATTTTAAGTTCGGCAAGTTGTTTGCAGGATTTCATTGCAAAAACTACATTAATGACAAAAACTGCCAATTTAAATAAACAGCTGATTTACACCGGCAGCAATAGCTATTCGGTCTCTTGGTAAGCAACGATATTCTTTCAATGCTCAGTCTTGAAATAATAAATGAAGAGGTGATGTGTTGCCTTGCAATATCTCTGATGTGTTGAATATACTATATAATGCCCTGCAACATCAGCAAAATAAATGAATATGTTACCTGCACAATGCCACCAAGGACAGATGCCAAATAGGAAAAAAGTAAACTTATAACACCAAGTACCAATGCTGAAACATAGTAAACCAACTACTTCAAATCTAAGTGCTGGTGTAAAAACATAACACAAAGCCTAAGACTTTGTGATGGAACAAACTTAACATATTAGTCGAAGTCCTAGTACTGAAATCAAGTAAACATATAAATCTTAGTTTGAGTGCTAAAAATAATTAACAGTATACTCAAAGCTCAGTCTTTTTTCAAACTAAGTGAACAGAATACTTTAAGTATCAATGTTGAAACAAAGTAAACACTGCTTCTGAACAAATGTAAAGTTTTACTTTTGGTTTCAACCCTGAAAAAAAGTTACCAGATTACTTCAGGTAAACAGAAGGCAACACTATCGCTATTAAAACGATACTAATGGACTACTCCAAGTCTTTGTACTAACTGCAAAAGCAAGCATATTATTTCAAGTCTCAATACTAAAATAAAGTACATAGATTTCTCAAAGTCCTATTCCTAAAAAAATGAAAACGGATTACTACATGCCCCAGTGTTGAAAGATTGGCTCATAATCCCTGTGCTGAAACCAGTTTGATACATTACTCGTAGTACCTGTGCCGAAACCACGTAAAGTATCAATGTTGAAACTATGTAAACGGTTACTCCAAGTCACGGCTATAACAGATTACTCCAAACCTCAATCCTGAAATAAAATAAACTATTTATTTCAAAGTAGATATTAAAACAATGCTAATGCTAATACTGTATCCTTTCGTAAAATAAAATAATGTACAACGTTAAATCCTAGTCCTGAACACAAGCAGTCATATCACTCCAAATCCCATAATTTCTAAAACAAAGTCAACAAACCGCACTAAAGTCGGTATGTTGAAATAATGTAGACAGATATGTTTTGATACCGGCTTCTGAATAAAGCGCATTTTAGTGCAATTTACATAAATTTCTTTTCTATTTAAAAGAGCCATTGCATTCAGTTAGTTTGGTTCGGAATTTCAGCTATTCACTGGTGGTGAATCAAGCCAACTTATAACAAACATTAGTAGTTAACTGAATAAGCATTGACTTGCGTCACCTGAAACTCTTAACTAAACCTATTTCTATAATCATGCTTATGATGTATCGAAAATAATGTTTAATAAAATGCTGTATTAATATTATGTATGATTTTGTTGATTTCGATAGGCATTGAATTAATTGCGAGAGAAAAGATTATGGATTTGGTTATAGATAGACACAGATCATTCACCAAAGACCTCTAACTTCTCAATTGCATGGGTGGTGAGAACAGAGTATAGGAGGAGATGCTACTGAATCTTTGTATGCATGGGTGGTTAAAACAACGTATAGGTTAAGATGCTACTGAATCTTTGTATGCATGGGTGGTGAAAACAACGTTTAGGAGGAGATGCTACTGAATCTTTGTATGCATGGGTGATGAGAACAACGTATAGGAGGAGATGTTACTGAATCTTTTTATTCATGGGTGGTGAGAACAACGTATAGGACGAGATGCTACTGAATCTTTGTATGCATGGGTGGTGAGAACAACGTATCCGGGAGATGCTACTGAATCTTTGTATGCATGAGTGGTGAGAACAGGGTATAGGAGGAGATGCTACTGAATCTTTGTATGCATGGGTGGTTAAACAACGTATAGGTGGAGATGCTACTGAATCTTTGTATGCATGGGTGGTGAGAACAGCGTTTAGGAGGAGATGCTACTGAATCTTTGTATGCATGGGTGGTGAGAACAACGTATACGGGAGATGCTACTGAATCTTTGTATGCATGGGTGGTGAGAACAGGGTATAGGAGGAGATGCTACTGAATCTTTGTATGCATGGGTGGTTAAAACAACGTATAGGTGGAGATGCTACTGAATCTTTGTATGCATGGTTGATGAGAACAGCGTTTAGGAGGAGATGCTACTGAATCTTTGCATGCATGGGTGGTGAGAACAACGTAAAGGGGAGATGCTACTGAATCTTTGTATGCATGGGTGGTGAGAACAACGTATAGGGGAGATGCTACTGAATCCTTGTATGCATGGGTGGTGAGAACAACGTATAGGAGGAGATGCCAATGAATCTTTTTATGCATGGGTGACTAAACAACGTATAGGTGGAGATGCTACTGAATCTTTGTATGCATGGATGGTGAGAACAACGTATAGGGGGATGCTACTGAATCATTGTATGTATGGGTGGTAAAAACAACGCATAGGAGGAGATGCTACTGAATCTTTGTATGCATGGGTGGTTAAAACAACGTATAGGGGAGATGCTACTGAATCTTTGTATGCATGGGTGGTGAGAACAACGTATAGGCGAGATGCTTTTGAATCTTTGTGAATCAAAAGTAAGTAAAGAACATAAATCTTGTTCAAAACTTTATCGATCTTTATCCGATGATTCAGATATTAATCAATCCCTAGTTATTTTTTGTTAATCAAAAATTCAAATCAAGAGCATTATCTCTATCAATATATAGCACGCTATTGTTTTTAGAATGCTAGCAAGTGTAATGACCTATCGGTATTTATTTTAAGCGTGTGATACATCCCTCTTTTCAGAATAGTAGGTAGGCTACTAACCTGTTTTTCAGTCTTGATAAAACAATATATTATAAACATACAGGCAACAGATCGATACATGGCTTTTTCCATATCGACCTGTTACCTCTATGGCATCCGAAGTTCTTTACTACACATATACGGAAAAAGGGCCATTTATTATTTATGTGCATTTAATATGACATAATGGGAAACATGCAATGGATACATTGTTGCAGTTTTTGTCGTTATCGTAAAAATACAAGTTTTATTCAATAATCACAATCTTCTAAACTATGGAAAACATTTTTTTTCTTAATTGGATATCTGTGTGTTATGTATACATTTAAATTATACCTATGAATAATTATTTTCGTCGATCGCCTTTACAAATGAACACTTAGACTTCAAAATTCACTATTAACAGTACAACACTTAAAATTCACTCGTGGACAGGTTCTCCTGACGAGTGATCTCACACTAACTATTGACATATAAATTACTAACCAATAATTTTAGAAATAACGGCTGCCCGTTTGTCTGTGATATTAGGTGATATGAATGGTTTGATTATGTCTTGAAGTAACACTGCTGACATCGAGTTTAAACCAGAGGACACTGTACTGGAATTTGAGATAACAAATAACGTAAATGTCGTGCTTCAAAAAATTCTCATACGATCATAAAAATGAGCAAGATATCTGTCCATTGTGGAGACATTTGAAGTTTCGGTCCGATTCTTCTTTTTACTTGATGCTGTCTTCAACCTTAAAATGGCAATTGTTCTTGAGTTGCTACCTCTCACTACCGCAATGGAAGGGTAGGTTTTGGAGTGCCATAAAACAGGTTTAACCCACTATTTCTTTTGAAATGCCTGTACCAAGTCAGGACCATTGCGGTCGACAATTTTTCCGGTGGTTTCCATCTGCTTTGTCTTTTTGCCTCATGGACTTTGGTTCTTGAAAGTTCTATTTGGTAATTCTGTTATTATCCGTTAATAAGTTTTAAGATAGAAAGTTTAAGGGTTATTTTTTTATTTCAAAAGACTAAAAATGAAGTTAATAAAAAAAAAACTTAATCATAAACAATAAATAAAATGTACTGTGTTAAAAATAACGGTTCCATAAGTTTGTTATAGATATTACAATTAACAAGCACTAAAGAAGCTTTTCACAATACCTGAGAGACCCACTGAATACTGATGCAATGAATAGTCCAGGTAATCCAGGTATCTTTCCCATAACTTCCATAACAAACAAAGGCAATACCTGCAGTAAATATATGGTTCAAAATACATTCTTCACTTTGTTTGTTTTGGTTTATATATTCTAAAAATATAAAGGTTGTTTCGAACTTTCAGGAAACTTATAAACTTTCAAATTAGATTGAGGATCGCATGTTTACGCTACTAATAATCTGACTAATAATCTGTCCTATTAGAATCTAATATTAAGGCCTAGCACTCAAATGTGGTTGGAAGTAGAGATGTGAATACATTTATTTGTATATGGAATTATGGCAATCGCATAACGCACAACGGAAATTAATAAACCCCGTAACACGATACAAATATTTATCTCGTAAATAGTCATTCTTTATCGTAAATGATTAGTAATTATTGCATGCGTGTTTGAGGTGGCCTGTAATAGCCTGTACAAAATAACAAAGTGCGGAAGGTACTGTGAATTTAATTTCTGCATATGCGCATTTCGACAACGAATGTCTCTTCAGTGCAGATAAAATTAAAACATTTGGAAATCCATTAACCGAACAAGGTTTATAACCTAACAGAGAACAAATAAAAGTGTCTGAAAGGGTCTGAAAAGGAAAGCCGAAATCAGCTAAGGACAGAGTTATGCAGGAGGGAGATACTCATTAGTTTTTTTACAAACTTTTCTTAAATTTAGATATTGTAAATTTACAAACCATTCTACAAAGATATCGTATGATTTCTGACCTTGACCTGAACAATGTATATGATTATAGGCTCTGTACAATTGGTTTTGACTTTGACCTTGGGCTTTTATCTCAAGGTCAGCTTTTTTTATTGTAAATCACTAAGATGGACATGTTTGCTGTCATAGCAACTACCTTGACCACCATAATCTTCATACATTTCTTGCATTTTTCAAAAGAGCATTGGTTCTGTCTTTAATTGTAGATAACATTCATTTGCATATACCCGCATGTTTACTTGGTATTCGTTAAAAAATAAAGTGATTTTTTTTTGAAAATTAAATCCCGTTGCCATGGCAACCAAAGGCCAATCAGATGAAATAAAGCTAGTGTCAAAATTCCTATGTAATGACAATGCCTACTAATTACTCATCCCAAACCATTTGTTGAAATTTGCATAATTTGAACACCGTGCTCTTTCAACCGCAGGCCAGAATATTGTCCTTATTTTTTATGGCTGGGGGAGGATAGTTTTTAATCTGCTGTTTTTAAGTAAGACAACCACAAAGTGAAAGTGAGTCTACAAATGTACTGAAATATACCACAATTGTTATTTCATTGAGAAATATCGTGTGCAATTCATCGCATTTATTTAGGTTAAACAAAACATTGTTAGTTGTTGGATGACCAAAATTATGAACGTGACGTACCCAGTCGTGACTATGAATTCGTATTTACAAGTAAGAGAGCGGAGAATTTCTTTTCACTACATTGTGATACTAAAACCATTTGATTGTTAAAGTAGCGTTTAATTTGATCACGTTGCAATTGCTTAATATTAAGCCAACGATTTTTTTTCTAAACAGATTCTGTAATTTATGAAGTTACTGAATATAGATAAATATTCCACACACAGTAAGTAGGTGTCATGTAGCCATTTTCTTCATTTGATGAAAATTCTGGTTCAATCCTTATTCCCCGAAAAAAAATGTATAATTCAGTTTTTCCTTTTTCCCATCAGCGTAGTGTATTGATCAAGTGTTTTATCTTAGCTAATTATACCAGTTTTCCTCTCGACTCCAACAATCTTTTCGTAAAAGAATAGTCATTTAAGTATGTTTCAAAATGAAATTTTACTTTTTTTTGTCAACATGCTATCATACATAATCTAAAAATGGGTCAAAGAATCAAATGGCCGGGTTGCGTTTTGGTGCTTCTAGCTATAAAGTGTTGTTTTTTTAGGTTCCCTAATGGGTCTGTGAAAAACAGGGAAAAAATTTCAAAATAATTCCAAAAGGGAGATGCACACATCTACAATATACATTGAAACATTTTGTGAGGTTTCAAAAATGTAGGTTGAAAACTGTAGGAGGAGTTGATTTCACAAAATAGGAACAGTTTATTGAAAGTGTCGATAAAAAATGACTAAGTTCCAAAGTCCATGAAAACAGGAAAAAATTTTTAAAATAATTCCAAAAAGGGAGGTGCACATCTACAATATATATAGAAACATTTTGTGAAGTTTCAAACTTGTAGGTTGAAAACTGTAGGAGGAGTTGTTTCACAAAACAGGTACCCTTTGTTGAAAATGTCGATAAAAAATGACTAAGTTCCAAAGTCCGTAAAAACAGGAAAAAAAATCAAAATAATTCCAAAAAGGGAGGTGCACATCTACAATATATATAGAAACANTGTAGGTTGAAAACTGTAGGAGGAGTTGATTTCACAAAATAGGTACCCTTTGTTGAAAATGTCGATAAAAAATGACTAAGTTCCAAAGTCCGTAAAAACAGGAAAAAATTTTCAAAATAATTCCAAAAAGGATGGTGCACATCTACAAGATATATAGAAACAGTTTGTGAAGTTTCAAAATTGTAGGTTGAAAACTGTAGGAGGAGTTGATTTCACAAAATAGGTACCCTTTGTTGAAAATGTCGATCATGAAAAAATGACTAAGTTCCAAAGTCCGTAAAAACAGGAAAAAATTTTCCAAAATAATTCCAAAAAGAAAGGTGCACATCTACAATATATATAGAAACATTTTGTGAAGTTTCAAAAATGTAGGTTGAAAACTGTAGGAGGAGTTGATTTCACAAAATCAGTATCCCATTTTCCCCGACCGCCCGACAGCCCGCCAGCCCATCCGCCCGCCCGACATTCACCATACTATAACCCGGATTTGCACTCCGTGCAACCCGGCCAAAAATTTAAACGAAAGGAACATCCCCAGAACCCAAATTTACTGTAATTCGTGTGTGTTTTTTTTTTCTTTTTTGTATTTTTGGGGTTTTTTTTTGTTTTTTTTTTATTTAAGAGTTCAGTTTAATAGAAGTGAATGAAAACTTGTGCACTGTCATATTTTACATACCATTTGGCTTTTTTGGTATTCAAAATGTTTGATTTAACTGCATCGATTATTCTTAAGTGAAAATTGCCGTCTGCAAACTAAATTATCATCCCTTCTTTTTTGTGTAAGGTGTTTACAGACATAAGTACATGAAACACCACACTTTGACGGTGAAGAAGTGTCAAAGTTTTTTGTGTCTATATAATCATATGTGTATTTACTCATCTAATTTAATTCTCTCGTGTTCTCCAGCTATTCTCCAAGCTTCCGACATCCCTCCAACTTTAATCGACCCCCAGACCAGTGTAACTATCACTCCTAGGAACATTAAAAATGCCTGGAAACAGTCAGTCCACAACACCGCTTTCATTCCTCCCTGCAGGAAAAATATCAAAACCGTTTGGAAACTGAGTAACTGTTCGCGTCTTGACAAAATAAAAAAGCAATCTCCTGGTAATTTGATTGAATACATCTATAATGCTATAAACATACTAGTAGTGTTTTGACACATCCACCAGTGCTCCATCAGTAAATCTGTTGTTCTATTCCCTGAATCTTAGTAACAGAAATTTTAATTAACCATGTAACTCCAAACTTTGCCAACTTACTAGCTATCTTAATAAGGTCTGAGGCTAGTTCATACCCAATTAGTTATCACACAAAAGTTATAATAGTCTATTTCAAACTTGTGTATAGGTAGATGTAACTTGAACAAAAGAAGAATTTTATGCTTCATATTGATATTAATTAAGTGTTCATTGTAATCTTTTGTTAATGTTTAAAGTTTCAACATTATAAAATAAACAGGTGCGCCAAGAGCACATGATACGCCCGTCCCCACTTTAAAGCAAACTGATAAAATGATTCTTGAAATTAAAAACTCCATCTGATCAAACTTGTCAATAGAGGCAAGTCAAGTTTCAAGAAAAGTGATCGAAATTGCAATTTAATGCTTTTTGAAATAATCAAAGCTTTCTACCATCATACCCAACAACCCTGCAAAGATTCGAGAAAAGTGATCGAAGCGTTCTCCAGTTACAGTACGACGTCTGGACGGAAATTGCAATTTCATGCTTTTTGAAATAATCAAATCGTTTAATTCTGGAATGAAAAATCCACCGACAAAATAAAACGATAGGGAGCTTTCCGCAGTCATACAAAACAATCCTGCAAAGTTCCAAGAAAAATGATGGAAGCGTTCTCTAGTTAGAGTATGACGTGTGGACGGAAATTGCAATTTTATGCTTTTTTGAAATAATCAAAGTCCAATTACACTAGAACGAACAATCCAACGTCAAAATAAAACTATAGGGAGCTTTTTTCCATCATACCTGCCGATCCTGCAAAGTTTCGAGAAAAGTTATCAAAGCATTCTCTAGTTAGAGTATGACGTGCTTTTTTGAAATAATCAAAGTCTCATAATTCTGGAACGAAAAATCCACAGACAAAATAAAACAAAGGGAACTTTCTTCCGTCATACCCAGCAATCCTGTAAAGTTTCAAGAAAAATGATCCAAGCGTTCTCTAGTTAGAGTACTACGTGTGGACGGACGGACACCGGTATACCATACTACGTCCCGTCAAAGACGGGCGTATAAAAAGCAGATAACTTCTAAATTTTATGTACAAAGTTAATTTGGTACTTAAAAATGTAAAGGATATGGACTATAATCCCATATTCTTCAACTGAACTTTTTATCAAACGTTGCTACTAAAATTGCAAAGTTTCTTGGTACATGCTTCAATAAGCTGTAATGTAAACAGAATTTCTCATTGAATAAAAATTTTGATAGAACGTGCTACATGTATAAGTAAGTAATGTAAAGACGTACTTACTATCGCCGTATATATGGTACACACTATACCAACGGACAAAACAGCTCCCCAGAGAGAAAATCCAGTAACTGCAATTAAAAAATTATTTAATAGTACATTCATAAAAGAAATACATTTCTGATTGTAGATTTCGAAACTTTTTTCAGTGCAATACTTCCTTTTATTTGACAATTACTGTGTTTACAATTAAAAGGTCAATTGTTCAGAGAACAATTGCAAGGTCTTTCACCAGTTTTCAACTTTTCATATTTGAGTTTGATTTTGTTGTCTATTTTGGTAAAAAATGTGATGTGATCAAAAGTTCTGAACATTGATTGTGTTTTTCTCAGTCTTTGCTAAGGAAAAAACCTAAAAAATTGGTTATGACCTTGACCTCTGACCTTGATGACCTTTGACCTTGTGCTTAAACTGAAGGTCTCTTCTTACTGGTTAATTTGATATGTTACTTGACTATACTATCTGTAACGGTTTAAAAAGTTATATTTAAAAAACCCTTTCCCGAAACGCGTTATGGGCAATAACTCTTTAGGGAGTCATCTGAGAGTTTCGGTCCACATGAAACAAATGTAGCCCTTGACATGCTGAACATTTTTGCTGATTTACTTTTTAAGCTATCTTTTATGGATTCTGAGTTTATCCCCTTACAAGGTCAAAGGTCAAGGTAAAAGGTCACCGATAACCTTCAACCTGGTACTCAAATTGAAGCTCTTTTCACACTGATCACTTTAAACATATATGTTTACTATAATATCTGTAAGCGTTTAAAAGTTATTCGCGAAAAACCAATAAACTGAAAGGCGTCAAGGGCTATAACTCAAAAACGGTTTGTCGCAGAGTTCTCGTTCCATTGAATCAAATGTAGATCTCAATGAAAGAAGAATTTTTGCAATATAATGTTTTCATAAATTTTTTATCGTTTCCGAGATATCGCGATAACAAAATTTCGAATGGCGGACGAAATTTTTTTGTGAACAACCAGAAATGTAGCTCTTTGTGAGAGGAGTAATTTTGCAACACAATGTTTTCATAAATTTTTTATCGTTTCCGAGATATCGCGATAACAAAATTTCGAATGGCGGACAAAATTTTTTTGTGACCAACCAGAAATGTAGATCTTTATGAGAGGAGTATTTTTGCAACACAATGTTTTCATAAATTTTTTATCGTTTCCGACATATCGCGATAACAAAATTTCGAATGGCGGACGAAAATTTTTTTTTAACCAACCAGAAATGTAGATCTTTGTAAGAGGAGTAATTTTGCAACACAATGTTTTCATAAATTTTTTTATCGTTTCCGATATATCGGGATAACAAAATTTCGAATGGCGGCCATTTTGAAAATGGCGGCCGAAATTTTTTTTTTGACCAACCATAAATGAAGATCTTAATGAGAGGAGTATTTTTGCTTCACAATGTTTTTATAAATTTTTTTATCGTTTCCGAGATATCGCGATAACAAATTTTCAAATGGCGGACGAAAAAAAATTTTTGACCCCAGATTTGTAATCAGGTCCATGAAAGCTACCTTGAAACTAAATTTGGTGGAAATCCGATAACTTTGAGAAATTTGCATATTTAGGGGTCAAAAACGTGTAACTGAGGTCGCGACCCAAAAAAATATTTTTGCATGATAAATCATCCTGAGGATGAATGCAACATTTTCCCACATTCAGAATTTTGATATCGGTTAAGATTTCTGAGCATATCCGATAACAAGGAAAACTGTGTTTGGGGAGATAACTCCGTTACTAAAAATAGCTCAATATGCTTGCGTCGGTTTTGAGGTCCCGGAGCAATGTCGATTTATCACACTAAGTATCGAAAAGATATGTCGTGTAGTTTTGAGGCTTGAGTGCGGCAGAAGAACAAGAAAAAAAATAATCGGAAGAATAACAGTAAAGTCTTTCACATGTGGTGAAAGACCTTAATTAGAACAGGATTTGTCGATTTTACAACTGAAAGACCACTAAATTGTTCTAAATTCAGTTTGATTTTTTACACCGTTGCTGTAGTTAGATGGCTACAGTACTAATGGTTTTCGATGCGTTGTCTTCGCAATTTCTTTCGGCTTAAGTTTCATTTAATAAAATGAGAAACCTTTACATTTTAGCTGGAAGATATGACTACCGAAAGACATTAGACCTATATTTATTTAACACTTGTACCCTTACGATTTAACGATTTTTTTTGCCAATTTCATCGTTTTCAATAGTATTACCAGTTAGCGTTTATCTAAAATTCGGACTTAATAAAAGAAAAGAACACTCAAATCTGCTTTATAAGCGTGGTGATAGTTGATCGATTTAATATTTCAGCAATACATCGGCAAACGAATACCGGAGAAGGTATTCTAAAATCATAAATCCAATATCACGGCAATTCACATCCAACACGAGTTGAGACAGTATGACAAAGACAAGACAGATAAACAAAAAAAGAACAAGAACGCCACATAACTATAGCACTAACAGTGTGAACCCCTACAAAAACTGAGGTATCATCAGGTGCTCCGGAAGGGTGAGCATGATCTGCTCCACGAGTTTCACCAGTCACAAATTGGTGAAAAATTTCTTTACTTTTTCGGTTTTGTCTATAATAAATTTACGTTTTACCTTTCATACACAGGTCTCGCATTTTTTGTATAAAATTTACGTCATTGATGTTTCTTTCACAGATAAGTATTTGTTTTCCTGTATAGCTTATAACGATTGAAAAAAAATTCGAACAGAATTTGGACGGCTTAGCGACATTCTTTTTCCAATTTTTGACCCCCAAAAATGACTGTTTTCTATTTCACAATGTATGTCTCGTCAGTGCAGAAAAAAGACAGAACATTTTGAAAATGCTAAAACCGAAATACGTTTTAAGTTACAGAGAGCAAAAATACTCCAAGGTGCTTGAAGTAGTGCCAAGTCTTTAAATAGTTGTCCATAATACAAGCGACTATCTGTCAATATTTCCTTCCAACTGCATAAAAAAACGAATACTGTCTATTGTGCACATTCCAGCATCGAATGGTGTTGCGTGAAGTAAACTTTTTACTTACCCACAATGAAATTTACAGCTGGTACACATTACTGGTTAATACGGTGACTACGGTGCACGGTTTACTTACCTGGCATTCAGTTCACAGTTGGTCATGGTTCATACAGTACATTCACCATGGTTAATGCTCACAAGTTATTGTTTACTTACCAAATATATAACATTAAAGATGGCCTATATACACCGTATATTGTATATGAACTTACCAGCGTTGAACGCAAGAGCTGGCGCATACAGTACAATTGACATATAAAGAATCTGAAAATGTAGTAAAAATTATGTAGAACCACAAAAGTATGAATAAACAAATACGTAAAAAATAATAATGAAGTAATACAGAATAAAAAAAAATACTCCGGGAATCCATATAATAAAAAATACTCCAGGAATCCATATAAAAAAAAATACTCCAGGAATCCATATAATAAAAAAAACTCCAGGAATCCATATAATAAAACATATTCCAAGAATTCGTAGAGACAAAGAATCTGAGTTTGCTATCTCTGCTACAAATTCAATCTCTCCAGCGTTGATAAATCTACACATTTGGAAGATGTTTAAAAACCAAAAGGAGGAGGACATTTATTAGTCCGTTGCAACAATTTGTTTATGGACTTGGATATATATGTAATCTTGTACTTTGTTCCTTCGGTATTCTACTGTCGTTGTTTTGCAACAAACAATGCTAACATAAGAATTGAAACCCTGCACGACAGCGATGCTTCTTGGGTTGAGTGCGATCAAAGAAATTATTAATGATGTGGAAAAAACACATCATCGCTTTGAATTATTGTGAGTAGTAATTTTTGATTTTGGAAGTCCCCCTTTCCCTGATAGAATTATTCTGTTTCATGACCACAAAATCTATAAGTTCTTATTGTTGACCTTTGAACTGAAATGGTCCTATTTTTTGAACAGGTAAGTTGTTATATATTTTATGTATTCAAGGCGTGCTTTGACGACCAAGGTACAAAATTAATTTTCAAAGTCAAAACTACACATTTGTTGTTTACGTTTGTCTTTTGTCTAATTTGTGTTTTTCGTATGTTGTAGATGTTTCCAGTTATCGGGAAAGAGGTCTAATCGGAGAAGCAGCATTGGAGTGTCACCAGTAATTACAAGACATAGGAGGCGCTCGATTCATTGTCCTGGACGTCCTGCACAGCACCGTACAACAATCGAGTGACTGAGAACAGTGTTCTGGATCTGTTCCGTCTGTACTGACTTCAGAGGTGGTGTAGTGTGCACAGTCCGCCATTAAAGATGGAGTCAAACGTAATGAATGCAGGAAAACAAATTTGAATTTAATGAATTTGTAACATAACAATAAATGCTTTCTTGAGGATAATCAAGAAAATACTTTATCCCAGCTGAAGCGAACTTGGAAAACATTTAAGAGCTATTGATTTCTTCATTGGAAGATGAATACATTTATCAAAAGACTTGTTTAACGAAAATCTAGTCAAATATTACTTACAAAAAAAAATTAAGAACTCAGCCAATCAATTACGCTGGAAAATTCATTTCATATTGCAAAATATTGAGCCAAATTATCATGACAGTCTTTCATATTATTGGAACATTTTTAAAAAATATTATCAGTTTTAATATATAATTTTTGACAAGTGTTAAACCTACAATGCAAGGCATTTTACTACAACTACAGATTCTATTGCGCCATCATTGTATTTTCTTCATTATCAACAAATTCGTTCGCGAAAGTAGCTATCACACAATCGACGCCCATTTTGATATAAGAACATCCTGGTCCAAGACATTCGATTCGCTTGTCCAGAACATTGTGATCGGAACATGTCCAGCACAGAGAATCGAGTGCCCCCATACACTCTAATGTATCAATGTATATGAATGTATAAAAACTGTCCTATTTATACACGGCTGGTGATAAACATATAAAGATTCTTCAAATAAAACCAGCACAATATTAACTGGTCAAGTTAATTATACTTACCATATAAATACAGAAACATATAATGACTAAGGTTTGTACAACTCTGTTAAATCGAAGTTCTAAATACTGAAATTAAAAGTTATATATAAACATATATGATCCAAATTGTGTGTATACATGTATTTGTATGCGTTTTTTCTCAAAAATAGAGGAATGGACAGTTATTGTTTTCCTTGTTATGTTGCAGTTTTGACGTTTCTTTGTCTAGTTTTTTTTTATTTACTGACTGTTGTACTTTTGCACTGCAATAATTTGATTTCTTATTTATCCTACATTTTTCTGCTTAAACAACAAAGTACCGAAGTTACGGGCGCGTCTTAATACCACAAACCACGATAATACCACAAACTAGATCGATTATACCACAAACCACACATAATCAAATGTTAAACAGCACAAACCACCTAGATTCATTATGAAAACGATTAAAATGTGTTAAATATCGAAAAACAAAATTAAAAACTCATTTAATTTGATATTTATAAACAAAAAACGATTTCGTCTTAATACCACAAACCACGATAATACCACAAACTAGATTTATTTTACCCCAAACCTCCACAAACTACACTTAATCAAATTTCAAAATGCACAAACTATCACAATTCTTTATAAAAACAATTAAACTAAGTTGAATATCAAAAAAGAAAATTGAAAATTAATGAAATGTAATTGTTATAGCCAAAAACGATTTTGTCTTAATACCACAAACCACTTTAATACCACAAACTAGATTTATTTCACCACAAACTACACTTCTTTAAACGAATAATTGTACAAACTACTAAGAATCCGTTTAAACTAATCAAAATTTGTTAAATATGAAAACAATAAAAGAATTTGAATTTTATTTGTCAAAAAACTGTTTTGTCTTAATACCATAAACCAGGATACTACTACAAACTATCTGCTAGTAACCACAAACCACACTTTATGAAAATAATAACTGCATAGCCCTCATTAATTCAAAATGAAAATAATAGAATTTTGTTAAATGTTGAAAAATAAAAAGGTATTTCGTTTTTTTTTTTCATTATGTTCATGCTAAAATCGCAATTTTGTCTTCAACAAACCCTGGACGAAGTCACAAATTAGATACAAATCAGCACAAATCTCACTTAAAGTGCTTAATATGAGAGAAAATATACTGTCGTTTAAACGTCAGTAATAATAATAATAATAATAATAATTCGTGCAACAGCCAAAAGACTTTATAATGTATTCCCACTCAACATGCTCATGAAGGGTTTTTAGAATGACTAGATGGACAATGCACATTATCATTGACACTAAATAAAATTTTATATTTTATCATAATGAATAATTTATAATAAATATTTTTTATAATTTAAAAATCACCGTTTTAATGATCACAAAGTGACATGACGTTTTAATTATCGATCAACTACAAGTAATCTCTATCACGCGGCTGTGATAATCAAATATTACATCATAAGTAATTTTGAACATACATATAAATTTAATTTTATTATATATGACGTTATTTAAGCTTTTATGAAATAGTTCTTCAATGATTTCAATGTTTTGAAGAGACACAATATGTCCAAATAGAAAGCAAGTTGTAGAACTGAAACTTGATACAATTTCGGTATTTTGTAATTTCATGTAATAGGAGCGGACTCCTGATATTTTTACATTGAAGAAGATTGAAATATCTTTAAAGATGAATAGATAAATAAAAATACAAAAAGAAGAAAGAATTTAGATTGAACGCAAAACAATGTTCAAATCGGTGCGTCTTTTTATTGCCGAACACCACCGAACACCACCAAACACCGCCGAACACGTCAACAACACCACAAAACACTTTATTTTTAACCGCCGAACACCAACTATGAAAAAATATCTCATATATCCACTAGAAATTCAAATCATTGTGAATAAATGTCAACAAATATGTGAATGCAATAGTGTTTTACCCGACCGTACATTATTTTCAACAGACAGAACACCACCGAACACCAAAAATACCACATAACACCGTTTCATATTTTTGAAGGAATTCAGTACATTATGTAAAAAAATCACAGCAAATACGGAAATATTTTTTTTTACCAGAACGTTCAATCAACGGGCGGATTATTGAGAATTACAGATTATCAATGGGGCGAAAGTGTGTTGTTTGAGCAAATATTTGGTTCTGAACAGAATGTTAGGATCTCACGACGATTGAGCGGATATTTATGTTAATGCAGCTTTTTACCAACCAGTATTGTTGTCTTATACTCGTTCAAATCAGGTGCACCTGCGGATCAAAGTTGTGTTAGAGAAGCAACATAGGTTTTGTGCGATCTTTGGCCTGAGGAACCAATTTGCCCATTGTATTAACAAAGAACATTTCAGTTTTCCACTTTACTGATGTCATTTCATATATTCAAATAAAGTACAGCGCATCACTGAACATACTCAGTTGCACCAGTGTCCAAATTGTAACGTGAAAAACAAAGTTCTTTTTTTACACATTCCACGAAGTTACATGATATTTCGATCAGTTTGCAGACACGCGATACATATTTTTGCGCCCCATCGAGCATCGCCCACATAAAAAGAGTAAACAAAAGACATGTTTAGAACACGTTCAAAATACATAAGAATCGCGGTGTTTAAGTCTGTGTTTAGAATCTAAACACCATTTTTAGAGTATGGCGTAATGAAGTAGTTCAACCTTTTTGGAAGGATAGACGTATTAAGTGGGACATTTTCAATGCGGGCAAAAACTAAATAGAAAAATAAAAAATTCTTAAATGCAAAGCATGTGTTTTTAGTAATATATATTTGTTTATGTATGTATATTATAATCTTCACTTGAAGTGTTAATAGGACCTTTAGTCTTTGTCGAACTTTTTGTTCAAAACAGAAAACAAACTATAACCTGCCCGAGTTTTCTCGGCCAAAGTGGTCTGTCGACACTATCGGAGTTTTCTTGTTGTATGGTCATAAAAAATATCATCATTTTTTTGTAATTATAATAAAATGTAATTTTTTGGTTGCAATATCAAGTTTCGCGAATCTAAACACCATTTTTAGAGTATGGCGTAATGAAGTAGTTCAACCTTTTTGGGAAGGATAGACGTATTAAGTGGGACATTTTCAATGTGGGCAAAAACTAAATAGAAAAATAAAAAATTCTTAAATGCAAAGCATGTGTTTTTAGTAATATATATTTGTTTATGTATGTATATTACAATCTTCACTTGAAGTGTTAATATGACCTTTAGTCTTCGTCGAACTTTTTGTTCAAAACAGAAAACAAACTATAACCTGCCCGAGTTTTCTCGGCCAAAGTGGTCTGTCGACAGTATCGGAGTTTTCTTGTTGTATGGTCATAAAAAATATCATCATTTTTTTTGTAATTATAGTAAAATGTAACTTTTTGGTTGCAATATCAAGTTTCGCAATCTTAGCCCGAAGTTGCTCTCTTAGTAATCAAAGAGACCATTTAGTATAAAGTAAAGGCCAACACGTACTGGACATGGACATGAATAAAACACACAAATATAGCCAAACAATATCTCTGAAATCTGCAATGTCTTGGGGGTAATAACACAGGCTCTAAACCTACCTGAGAGCCCGGTGTCGATGTATGTATGCATGGAGCCAGGAGCCCAATGAGTGGAGACCGGAGCCAAGTGAGTGGAGTCATGAGCCCAGTGAGTAGAAACCGGGGCCCTATTATTTAAGTCTGGAGCCCCAGTGTTGGAACCCGGAGCCCATCTATCGGAGCCTTGAGCCCCGCTTTCAAAAAGTTTGGAGCCCGGACCTCAGAGCCCGTGTTATAAACAAATGGATCCAAATACTGTAAAAGAACTCCTTCGAACCAGTTTTGTTTAAATGAATTCTGTCCTCCTCAAAATAGTGGCCTTTAATAAATGTCGCCTGTTTGCTTTTTGAACCTCTTAATTAAACAGCATTTTGTTTATTTTCTTCTTTTTACCGTCATATACACTTTGCTTCATATTCTATGGAGACGGTCGTGAGAAAACAAAACTTCTAAAAACTTTATGCACTGAATGTCTGTCTCTTATTGTATATGCCAAATTTTCTAAATCATTTGCAACACTTCTTGCAGATCTTTCACTGGATATATCATTTGATCCTATAGCTGAAGAGATAGATGGCCGTTTCGTCATTAGCACTCTTATGTCATATTTAGAAGTATTCTCAACCTCGCGTCCACCAATGTCAAATTTTCAACGCTAAACCGCTAAACCGTAGTACAAAATTTCGGTTTTCCCCTTTCATCCATTCATCTAACCTTCTAATAAAACTGTGCCCAAGTACTACTGCTTTGCGCTTTGGCATTTTGAAAATCAGAATAAGACCTACTGAGTGTCCCGACTATTTATAAAGTTAAACTTGCGTGTCAAAAATAATTTGTAGTGAATAATTGTTGTTAATTTGACTTCTTGTATATTTCATTTTGACACAAATTTAATTTACTGCCATACAAGTGAAATGCATTTGTCAACAAATTTTCTGTACGTGTATTGCAGATTATGCAGAAACTGAGAAGATTTTTTCATCAAAAACCATTTCATTGTATATTTATATTTATATATTGTCTTTCTTGAAATGAATGTGGATTCAAGCTGCTAAAAACGGAAATATAATAGTGTGAAATATGACATGTACATAAGTTAATTATATAGGGAATCGATAAAGGACAGACGGGTGGTCAAGATACGTGGGCTCAAATTAGTTGAGATCCTCAAGTTCAATAATAACATATTATTTACATTTATCTTTTGTTTTGTTTGTTCGTATATCTGTTTGTTTACTTGTTCTTTTTTTTTTGTTTTTTTTGTTTTTTTGGTTTTTTTTGCACACATCTTGTCGCCTTATTCCTCTTTTGACACATCATCTAAATACATATTATATCTCTTATGACATTACATTATTAAAATTGAATTGAAAGGCCAACAGTATATAGACAGGTAATTTCTGCAAAAGAAATGGGCAAGATTTGTTTATCGGTAATTTTAATTGACACATCATTCTTTGAATTGGTTGTATATTTATCTACATGGGGTTTCTGGTATTGTCCTGGTGTGCAGTTTTAAGACAAACTTTTTTTGAGAGTAATAAAACGAGAGAAGTTCATATTTCCCGTTTTCGACGTTTACCTTAATTTAATTTTTTATTTATTGTTATTCTATATGGTTATCTATATTTTCTGCTCCCTTATATGCATATATTCTTTTGATTGAGTGTGATTACTGGTAAAATCTATGTGGTTCGTGATGTTATCTTAGTTTGCGGTTCAGGATAAAAATAAAATAAATACATTTTTCTTCAAGAGTTTTCGATATTTTGCATGTTTGTATGTTATTTATTAAGGTTGAAGAAGTGTATGCAATTATCCATGTTGTTGGTGGTTTGTGCTAAAAACAGTCTAGTTTGTGGTATTATCCTGGTTTGTGGTTTTAAATCGAAACAGTTTTTGGCATATAAAATGAAATACTTTTTAATTCCATTAATCTTTTCTTATATTTAACAAATTTTGATTGTTTTGAAATGGATTCTTAGTGGTTTGTACAATTATTCGATTAAAGAAGTGTAGTTTGTGGTGAAATAAATCTAGTTTGTGGTATTAAAGTGGTTTGTGGTATTAAGACAAAATCGTTTTTGGCTATAACAATTACATTTCATTAATTTTCAATTTTCTTTTTTGATATTCAACTTAGTTTAATTGTTTTTATAAAGAATTGTGATGGTTTGTGCATTTTGAAATTTGATTAAGTGTAGTTTGTGGAGGTTTGGGGTAAAATAAATCTAGTTTGTGGTATTATCGTGGTTTGTGGTATTAAGACGAAATCGTTTTTTGTTTATAAATATCAAATTAAATGAGTTTTTAATTTTGTTTTTCGATATTTAACACATTTTAATCGTTTTCATAATGAATCTAGGTGGTTTGTGCTGTTTAACATTTGATTATGTGTGGTTTGTGGTGGTTTGTGGTATAATCGATCTAGTTTGTGGTATTATCGTGGTTTGTGGTATTAAGACGTGCCGGAAGTTACCGTGAATTTAGTTTCTACATATGCGCATTTCGACACCTCACGTCTCTTCAGTGCAGATAAAACCAAAATATGGAAATCCATATATCGAAATACAGTCGAACTTCGATAGCTCGAACACGTAAGGGACCGATGAAAACATTTCGAGCCAAATGGGTTTTCGAGATGTCGAGGTCGAACTATGTTTAAATTTGAACAAGGGGACGAAAAAAGGTGTTCGAGGCATCCATGGTGTTCGAGTTATTGCAGTTCGAGCCATCGATGTTCTACTGTATGTGAAAAATCTATTAGGGAACAAATTACCAATTGGATCTAAAGAGGAAAGCAAAATCAGTGGCTTCAAGGTGAAAAAAACAACAATTGTTAAAGATTTGGTATCTGAAAATGTTAGTGTGTAATATTCCAAATATATATTGACAGATATAATTAATTATTTTATCGAAAATTTTGATAATTTAGATATTGATGAAAATTGTTTCTAACAAAAGTCTATATTGTATGAAATTCTATGTCGTAATTTTATATATCCGTTTATTTCTTATATATCAGTATGCTCTCTTTATATATCAGATATGGTGTACTTATTCTTTAGAGAATTGTTCATATGGATACACTATCATAATTTCAAATTTCTTTTTTTTTTATTTTCAAAAGTTATTTTGACTACCTGTTTAAAGTGATTTTTTTTTGTTTTTGTTTTTTTATTATGCCAAGTTTTCTTGCTATTGACTCGATAAGTTCACATGTTGCCTTTGTCTTCTGTAAGTTTTTTTGCCGGGCAAAGGATAAATGCAATTGTATGAACGTTTTGCCAGTTATTTTTATGGTTGTTGACGATCGAACAGTCATGAATAAAAAAAACATGGATGAAGCGTTGTTCGACATCTAGCTATAAATTCTTCTCAAACCGTTGCTAGGGTCTTGAACTTTCTATGAGATATGAACAAAGCCCATTATTGGAGGCCTCAGTGTGACTTCAAAAACAACATATTATTGTAAACCATTTGGTATATGAAAATGTTAGTGTGCAATTGGAATACTCCAAAATATTTGAAATAGGATTAGTATGCTAACATTTAGTTACTAGTAAGCCGTTTCACAATAATTACGAATACTTTACCTCATAAGCACTAGTAAGTTTTAGGTTGTAGAATATTGGTATATGTATATGTGCAGATAAAAATATAGCTATTGGAAAGCACACAATAGCCCACATCAACATAGTATCTCTGCTGGAACTCCAATAATAGCAATAGAAGACATGAAGCTAGCAAACAGAGACAACGCAACAGGGGCTACTCCCATATTTCCACCAGCTAGTAAATATTCCTTCGTGCTCTGTTTGTTTCTATATTTAAACGCATTGAATACACCAATACTTAGCGAAATCGCTAGTGTTATCCCAAACAAAACATAGTCAAGTGTTCCGAACTCATTCCTTTGAACCGCCATTGTATGTCTTAGCTGTAACTTGCGTCATGTATGTTGTTCACAAGATTTCTCAATGGTAATTTTTGCTTGCCTTGTCACCTATTTAAACATAGGTATGCAGGGTCATAACTAGTAAAATGTCATCGAGTTGGTCAGACTAGACTTTAGCCCATGTACGTAGCTTATGTCTATTTTCTTTTGAATATTGAAGTAGAGAACACTAGATATGATTGGATATAGCGAATGTTTCATCGTGCAGTGACATATTGTTCTTTTCCTGTGAATGCTTGTCCAGTTGGAAGTGTTACTTATACATGAAAGTTATGTTCAATCACTGCTGCAATCGTAACTACAGAAGTATTACGTACGGTCGTCACCATGATCTGACAGACCGTTACAATGTTTCTATTTCACAGATGAGAATAGATATCTTTATTTGGAAGATCCAGAGTTTATTACAACACTGACAAACACCGACTGTGACAAAACTGGACTTTTCACGAAGAGGAAATCATGCTTACCCTTCTGGAGCACTAGATAAGTTTTTGTAGGGGTTCACGCTGCTAGTACTGTAGTTTTGTGGCGTTTCTGTTCTTGTTTCGTGGTTCCGAATTCTATGCATTGAAACGCTAGCGACAAAATGCATTTCGTTGGGATCTTAATTTCGTGGTTTAAGCGAACCACGAAATTCACGAAAACTGGAACCCAAAAAATCTTTATCATGCTGTCTAAATTCGTGTTGAATGTGAATCTCCGCGTTTTTTTTATTATCTTATTTTTTATTGTGGAATTTCCCCCTTCCTTCCTTTTTGCTTCGTTTTCCTTTGCCGATGCATTACGTCAGCAGTGTTTAGTAAGGTAATAAATGTATGTGTAGATACATAAACATGTTGTGATGATCTGGCGTTTTATATTCATTATTTCATATAAAACAACATTATGCCTTATCACGCTAAACTGTTTGAGATAGCACATGACTTGTCCTGTCAAAATTTGGGATATCTGACAGTCATGTATCAATTTATGAACATATGAAAGGATATGATAGACATGTAGAATCTACATGGAACAAAATCAAACAAATATATGGTAATGGTAAGAAGATGGAACAACTTTTTTGTTGTTCTTTATCATGAAGTCGTCACGTGGCCTTCAGCAATGAGCAAACACTAATAACTCATAATCAGTTCTAGACAGCCTCTGTAGATTATCCAGTGACAAGTGTGACAGCCCCTATATCACCGGCTTGTTTGATTGCAGTAACAAGTGTTTGCCCATATCATGTAGGTTTGGGTCTCGGGTATATTTAATCGTTCAATGAAAGGTATTTTATCTAGAACACTATCTAAAACACTATATTTTTAGCTATAACTAATCATAGGGTTTTATTGCTTAGTGGCAATTTTCTATAAGCAAGTATTTTAACAAGTGAATTGAAGACTTAGAGATTGTCCTAACTAATACTAGTATTCATTATACGGTGAATGAACAAATAAAGGGACATGGAGTAAATGTACATGGGACAAAATCCCTATAAAAACATGGAAAGATTAAGCAAATGGAACAACGCTTTCATTGTTGTTCTTCAGTGAGTCAATATTTTACCGAAACAGAGTACTAACTATTGATTTGTTGTCCAGCGAGAGTCTTCCCTCAGCCAGTTATTCATTATGTTCATTTGAAATTCTTGGTCCTAACTGGGACTTCATTATTTTATTAAATAGTATTTAATCCAGAATTTTGCCTAGCTGTGTTGTTCAATGGGAGAATCTTCAGCGTGTATTCTATCAAAATACTGAATTGTGCAAACTATATTTGAATTTGGTAAGTGTGTATATAGTTTTGTTCCGGATAGTAAAGTGAGACTTTCAAAAGGAAAGATGCATGGATGAAACTGTTCGACATCTAGCAATGAACTCCGCTCAAACGGTGCTACAGGCCGTCTTGAACTAAAACGTTAGTTGTTTTGTTACATGTTGCATGCTTCCTTTGATTGGATTTTGTCTTAGTTATTTCGCACTGTTACAAAGTTTCGGTTTCTGACATTTTATCACATTGTATGTTAGTACAGCATGACAAGTTATTTAACAAACAATATATTATAAGATAAACTAGAAAAACTGTGAGCAAAGCTCACAAATATATACCCCTCCCCCTAAAAGAGATCAAATCAAAATTTTAAATTGATCATTGGTGCACAATGGCAATGTATACTAAATATTCTGTGAAATTTTCATTGGATTTGACCAAGTAGTCTAGGAGGAGCTGTCACCACAAAGTGGGTACCCCTGTGGCAGACGGAATAACGAACAGACGGATGGACGAACGAGCGAACGTACACAATGATCACTATACACCGCCCGCTAAAGCGGGGGTATAAAAACAGACAGTAAAGACACATATTCAACAAGAATATCAAGATTGATTGAAAGTACTAATTTCAAAATAAGTTTTACTTGATGAATCTCTAAAATAAGGCCGATGGAACGCCTACATGTCGGATTGACAATCGATTGATTGACATTTCAAATCATTACACGTTAAACTTGCCGCATATCTTGTTTTCTTCATACTCAAAACTTTGATTTAACTTATTTTGTAATTATAACTTTCCATCAGTCTCGCTATCCTTGATGAATGGGTGCCATTCTGTCTGGTTAGATCCTGCAATACTTGTAATATGATTTATTCGCTTAACCTATATACTGGTATATCGCGTCTAATTAGGCACAGCTAAAAATAACATTACACACAGAGCTCAAACAACTTCTTGGAATTCACAAGTAAAAGTTATACAATCTCGCATTCTTATTTACCCTAACAAGATCTGAGTCTGAGGGATTATTCTATGAGGTGTCATTAAAAACATGTATGTGGATTTGATTACTTATTTCCATTGCTCAATGACTTGAAAGTTTGGCCTCATGACATTTCAAATCAAGTTTATGCTTTAAAATATAATCTACATTTTCAAGGCCAGAAGACTACATTACATATTTAGTAAACATTATAAATCCATGAACAAGTGATAGGGTATGATATAAATGTTTCATTTATTCGCTTATTTTCATCTGACATAGTTTTAACAATTTGCAGTATTTTGTAAGTTTTCCGAAGAAACTGAACTTCTTCCGTACATTTCAGGAATTGACTGTTATAGCTGCACTATTGTATTCCTCGGTTATTTACATTTATTGGTCGTTGCTCAATGTAAACTTAATATCTGCGTTGTCATTGTTCCTTTCCTTAGAGTTTTGTTCTTTCTGTTCTTTTGGAGCAGGCACAAGTATTTCTAACTCCGTCCCATTACTCAGGAGGTTGGCAGCGTTACTTCTGCTCTTATCTGTCAATGGCATTTCAGATTGAGTTGGTTTGATGTCATATTTCTGAAATATTAATTAACAATACCTTTGATTGAATCTGTAAAACTGATATACCTAAATCTAGAATTTATTGCATGTCAAGTCTCCATTACAGCTGATACTAATGACAATCACTATCATCCATATTTGCATATATTGATTGATGTGTTTATTATATTATAGGGAAGGGGAGGTTTGGGTACCCATAAACCGGTTTATAAGCTCATTCTTGAAGGACTCATGGTGAATTCAAGATGAAAAACAATAATAAAGGCGTTGTTTACCATGTATTTGTAAAGACTTTGTCTCGTGTGCATTTACTTCATATCCGTTCACTGTGTATCTATTGTTCTAGATATCCCGTGTTCCTTTCGTTGTTTACGTTTGTCTTTTGTTTTTCAGTTGGCTTTTTCTTGTGAATTTCCCTTTTGAATTGTGTCCTGTGATTGTAATATTCGGCCTTTGTAGGTGATAACTATTATCTATTTACTTAACTAATGAGCATGAACTTATATGACAAATGAAATGATTTTTACTTTAAAATTTTATATTGTCAACTTTCGCTTTCTGGAAGTTATTTAACTGCTTCTGAAGTTAGTGTTTATTTCATGGTTGGTTCGTTTCTGTGGAGCACAGTTACTTTTTCAAAAGAGCAAAAACACTGCGACCGAAAATCCTGAGTCAAGCATATTGGAAGCACGTGGTGTGTTTTGCAGGTTTATGAAAGTTCACAGAGGGAGTGCTTGGGTTTTGAACACATACTAGTATTTGAATGTAAAAGTCTTTGATCTTCTAATGTTCTCGTTTTTGGCTTAACGTAATACACTTATACTTTGTTCTTTAGTATTCTACTGTCGTTGTTTTAGCAATGACTTTGCGTGGAGCAGATCATGCTTACCCTTCCGGAGAAGCTGATGATTCCTCAAGTTTTTTTGTAGGTGTTCACGCTGCTAGTTGGTTTCTTGTTCATTTTGTTTGTTTGTTTTATCTTTGTCATGCTGTCTCAATTCGGGTTGAATGTGTTGGCGATTTTTTTTTATTCTGATTTTGGAAATTCCCTCAGCTTTACCCTTTTTTTCCCTCGGTATTCGTTTGCTGATGTATTTGGTCTGTTTTTATTCCCTCGTATAAAAATGGCAATGAAAAATTATTTGTAATTACAAAACAGCAGAAAAAACTTATTTCGCAAAAATTAATTAAGTTAGACATACTTGTAATTACAAAACAGCAGCAAAAAAACTTATTTCGCAAAATTTAATAAAGATAGACATAAAACATCATTTCTGTTATTCAATCTTTCCTTTACTTTTCTACATTTTGAATTATCAAATGTATTTGCAACTTCGGTTTCTGCAATTAGTATGTTAAGACACATATATTAGTCAAGCATTTCCCAAACAACAAAACAAAGATGTAACTAGTAAATAATACATCATAAATATATTGAAATTTTAACTTACCCCTTTGTGATTTACTCCAAATCTTAACGGTTTAAGAATTTTCTCTGGTAAATACGGGAAAATCACATCAAATATTGGACAGATCAATCTAGCATCAATCGTCTTTGGATCATTTTTTCCTGAAGTAATTGAATAAATGTGCAACTTTATTTTCAACTAAATATCAAAATTATTTATCAAAAATACACTGAATTCTATTTTGTTTACTCAACAAAGCGGATTTTAACAAAAGTCTATATATGAGAGATAAATCGGATGAAGTAAGTGAGAACCGTCGGTCTAAAACGAATAATCCAAGGACAATGGCAATACCGGAAAACAAAGACATAACATGAGTACGTCACAGAAAAGAAAAATGAAGACACACACAAAGAAGAACAACACGAACTCAATAAAAACCTATGAATGAGAACAGGTGCGCCGGTAGAGTAAGCATCTCCTGCTTCTTATAAGGCACCCGCCGTGTTGAACATGTCAAATCCGGCAGTAATGTTAAATCCGGTAGAGGAAACAACAATTAAGCTATTAAAGAGAAAGATCTGTTGTCCATAAAATTGCAATGTCGACCGTAAAACTTCTGGAGCGATGACTTCAAGTTATGGGTAACAAACTCTTGTTCAAGTAGCCTATTTGTGAGCAACCGGGCTCTATCAAGGAAGTCATTGTATCCACCACAGGCCCTTGAGCGATTAAGCTGGGAGATGTAAACTCTATATGCCGGTGCTGTTGGAATGTTTTTACAAAGAAAAGGGAAGTTAACTATTGGGAAAAGTGAAGTCATCGCGTTTCTCATACAGCTTAGCTTGAAGTCTACCTCTGTTGTTAATTTCAAGATGAAGGTCAAGGAATGAGGTCGATGTGGAAGTGTTTGTAGTATCCTTAATTATTTTGAGCTCTTTCGGATAGATCAGATGAAGAAAATTACCAAAGCGAGTGTTGTGTAGTGACAAAATATCATCTTTATGATGGAAGCTAAAATTGAAGGATTGGGCAAGCAAACTGAATACGGGATAGTTTGAATTAAGCAGTGAGATATTTAAGATAATTTTTTTTTAATCTTGAATTAGAAAAGAACATATAGGAAATGGCAAACAAGTGTTTTTATCCAGTTTGACTGACTTCAGGATATACTCATTATTGATATTAGAAGTCCGATATTTAATCAAATTTCTAGATTTTATAAACAGGTGATCCAATCAAGGATATGAACGTCATTGGAAACATGTTTAAATAGGATCCGTAAATTTCTGTTCTTCCAAATTCAACATTAAACTCTACTTTTTTCAAGGTTAACCTTCTTTTCTTTGAATAGAATCCTCTGGTCTTGAGATCATGGGCCTCACGAACAGAGACATGTGTAAGCCATTTGAATCTTTGAACAAACTGTAACTATAAAACATGGGAAAACATAATCATATATTATATTTCTTTACAGGTTTAAGCCAGAAGTTTTAAAATATGGGCAAAGAGAAAGTTATTCTTGCAAAATTGTTAACTTGGTGCATCTCCACAAATCTACAAAATTTGAATAAAACATTAACTCATTACAGTCTGTAGTATAACAGACGATATTCTTACTCAATATGAAAATTTGCAGTGCAGCAACTAAATTAAAAGTGATACTGCATTGTGTAACTTAAAAAAGCTTCTACATGGTTAATTATCATGCCGTTAAAGATGCTTCATTGCGAAAGAAAGGTATAAGTGCAGGCTTTAACAGAGGATATATACTTAATAATGACAATGTGCATAAACTAACATCTACAAATGGATATTATTACCACTATAACATGCTGTGTTTGTTGTTTAAACATAAAATAACACATTAATATGCACATTTAAAGAATACATATACTCTTGACATACCAGTTATCAATGTGACAGTCATTCCTACAAATATTATTATCAGCATAGCTGTAAAACTGTACCATATATAGGAAAGTGTGTATAATTTATCTACAGGGTTCCTGAAAAGAAAGAACAGAACTATCAGAGTTAAAATTAAAAAGAGTCAGTACAAGTTTCTGAAAAGAAAGAACTTTCAGTGTTAAAGAGGGTCAATACAAGTTTCTTCGGTTCTAAAACTATCGCGGAAGTACCCAAATTGCTCCGGGTACCCAAATTTCACCAATCTGATAGAGAGAGGGATGCAAATCTTAACTCATTCAAGAAGGTGCTTGGAGTCATTTTATGTCATTTAATATTTATTTACGCTCCTGAAATGGACGAATATTTTGTTGATTTCTTTTTCCTGACACAATTTTCATAATCTTATTAAATTTGTAGTAATGGCGCTTTGACCACTTAAGTAGGCTTGTTACAAAGAAAAAACAAGTTAAAATTTCCCTGCACCTATAGTAGAACAAAAAAGATAATACTTGTCCGAAATCCCTATCATATGCCGCATTCCAAAAGGGAACTACACAAGAAAAACAATAAAAGATGAAAAACAAACGCAAACAACGACAGGAACTCGGAATAGCCGATCATGGTACCGGCACTAGCAAAAACTAGTAGTAGGGTTTAACAGGTTTATGGGTACCAAAACTTCAGCTTTCCCTATAGTATAATAAACATACGAATAAACCCAATACAGGTAGACAGCGTTCATTTGGAACTTTGCTGTCGGAAATTAATATGGAGAAGAAAGTCTAGTTTACAATATCAATCAAGACAGAGTAATTCTATGAAAAATCCTATCTTGTGTATAATTTTGGGACGCTGTTTCTACGAAAATGTAAAAAAAACAGAATACTGCGCACATGTAATCCTCAAATTTGACCACACTCATCTCTATTCATTTCTCAAATATTTAGAATAAGCAAAGTTTTCCTAAAATTTGACAGTGATTAAACTCGTCGAATGGCAGCCTGAATCAATATGGTAAGTGCAAATTTAAATGGGGGTGATCACCATACAGATGTGGACACAGTACAAGTTTGTGCACAATACAAGTATGGACACAATGGTATAATCCTAAAAAAATAACTTTTCACAAAAGTTCCCGTAAATATTCTGTAAAACTTGGAAAAATATAAAGTTCCTCGGTTTTTGTGGTCTCTTTGACATTTTGTACGAAATTCATAAGCTTTACAGAAATTTAGCACTTTGAAAACAAATTCTCTAGAGGATAACAATGAAAAGGGTGTTTCTCTTCCACAGCTTTATTTCACAATATCTAAACTTTTAATTATTTCTTTCAAAAAATTTCAAAGTCCAAACAAGCCTTGCAGAAGGAGTGAATAAAAAGTCAAAATCAAATTATCTCCCCTTCACATGTCGGAAAGTAATTAAATTCCTTCATGCACATCTCCTTTTAGTGTTCCCCCTTTGTGTAATGTTTCATCAAAATCCTTCAAGTAGTCTTAGAGGTGTTGAGCTTTCGATGTAATGTGCAGATGGAATCAATGAAAAGTCGAAGTCAAATTATCTCCCCCTCATTCCTTCTGACAAAAAATATATTCTTTCGTGCACATCTCCATATAGTGACCCTCCTTTGTGCAAAATTTCATCAAAATCCTTCAAGTGGTGTAAGAGGAGTTGCACTTACGAGGTATTCTGTGCATACGGATTCAATGAAAAGTCGAAGTCGAATTATCTACCCTTCCTGGCTTCATGCAATGTTATATTCCTACATGAACATATTCTTATAGTGTCTTTCCTTTGCGCAAAGTTTCATCAAAATCTTTCAAGTTGTTGAAGAAGAAGTAATCTGTGCAGACGGAATGAATGAAAAGTGGATGTCGAATTATCTCCCTTTCCTTGCTCCCTCTTCATGTACATTTCAGTATAGTGTCCTTCCTTTGTGCAAAGTTTCATCAAAATCTTCAAGTGGCTTTTGAGGAGCTGCGCTTATGAGGAGTTCTGTCTAACTCTAACTGTGTAGACGGAATCAATGAAAACTTAAACTCCAATTATCTCCCTTTCCTAGTATCGGACAATAATTATATTCCTTCATGCACATCTCCATATAGTGCAATTCCTTTGTGTAAACTTTCATAAAAATCCTTCCATTGGTTTTAGAGGAGTTGTACTTACAAAAAGTGTGGACAGACGGAAAGACAGACTGATTCCTATACACCCCCTAAACTTCGTTTTCAGAGGTGTAAAAACAGGAATCACCATCAATCCACAAGGGAATTTCACATCAATAACACAAATAAAAGAGAAAAGAAAAACTTAAACAACGATGGTTACTTACTCGGAACAGTCGGACGTGGTACCGGAACTAACAAATGCTAGCAGTAGGTTTAAAAGCTTTGTAGGTACCCAATACCTCCCCCTTTCCCTAACCCGTTTCCCTATAGTGTAATAATCATACGAATAAACCCATTACAAGAGGAGAGTTAGAGATAATGCTTTTTAACTTGTAGCCGGAAAGTATAGGTAGCGGTATAAAACATGACCAAGGAAATCAATGAATCAAAGTCCCAAAGGGACTGGTGGATTAGTGTCCATGATGGCAATGATCAGTATCTAATCTATTGAAATTTTATGTACACTGTCCAATAGTGTCCATGTATGATATGAATGATTGCCTGTCTATGTCGTGCATAATTACTCATTTTTTACTATGGGTCTAATTATAATAATGATATCAAAACCAAGAGAGGTACAAAAACCATGTTTTGCTCATCAAGAAAATAAACATGCCTTTCTGACAGTCAGCAAGTATTTACTGGTGGCCATCTTCATTTGATCACCCCAGCCAATCAATGGCCATCAAACCATTAGAGACAAATATTCAAAGAATTTTGATTTTATACCAGAAACCTATTACATATTATGGGTTCCCTGCTGTACACTCAACATAGACTAAACAATGACAGCACCATCTTGATCAAGTACAGTTTGAAATTTAATTCTAAAGAAGAGACCTGAATGAAAGGTTTGTGAATGCTGACAAGACGCAAAAGCTGACAAGACATGAGCAGCAATATTACCTGCTCTTTATGGAGATAATAATTCGTCCAAGAAACACACGAAGACATGAAAACGATGATCTGTGCCAAGTTCTTTGTGCAACAATGCATCTCAATTCGCGCTATGGTATACATTCTCATGCAATTGAAAAATGACTGTTATGCATTGTAAATACTCAATTGACATTATCTCAATTTTTGTTTGACCAAACTCTGATCAACGGCAATTAACACGCAACACCCTGGACTGAACATTGTTGGACAAACGGCAATCAACAGATCAACACCCCTGCCTGATCCTATTTCTAATTTAGTCAATTCCAACCCCGATCGTTGCAAAATATCGTCTGTTTCGGAATATGCACCTTGACAACTGTTTCCAGGTAATACTTTGTATTTACCGATGTACGACTTATTCAGTATTTTGTTTCGAGTCGGCCATTACATATATACCGAACGCAGACCTCGGAGAAGACACTAAATGGCAATCGCAACAAGTATAATGGAACAGCCAACGTGGAACAGCCGTACTTTTCCATTCACTGATAACTAGAAATGTAAACAAACATTACGTCTTCCGTAGATTGTAAATAATGGACTGTTGTTCTCGAAGGCTACTGAATTTGATTTTTTTATTTCCAATGCGTTGTTTTTTTATTATTTATTTCAAAACAGCCACATCGTTTCATTGACCGTTCAGGGAAGTACGTTTACGCCATTCATACAAATGTAAATAAAGGCATTTGTCTTCCATATTCATACATCTACACACAAAATTTTATGAATGGGAAATTCATTCTGTGATTAATTAACGAATTCGGGCACCATTTAAGTGTTGAAAAGTTCGGGCAATCAAATTAATGTTCAATGAAAATAGACTATTGAGTGTCAGAGTTTTTTACGAGATCAGAAAGATGTGTACGAGGTTTCCTGAAAAGGATTCTTTTAGCATGGGTATGATCACTAATGTTTGATTGCGTGAGGTTGGTCACCCGGGGTCGTAACATAGGATAGAATTCTATCCTTTGGATAGACACTAATCCAAAAATACGACCTTATGTATAATTTTGTGACGCTGTTTCTACGGATATGTAAAAAAGCCGAATACTGTCTTCATATAATATCTCTAAATTGACCATACTTATCTCCATTCTTTCTTCAAATGTTTAGAATGAACATGATTTTTTCCTAAAATTTGGCAGAGATTTCAGTAAAAAAAGAACCGGAATTTCCTTCAATTGCAATTACAATGAAAGACCACAAACTGCAAAGGAACTGTACATGAAAAACACAAATAACAGACAAAAGACAAACGTAAACACCGATAGTAAATCGGGACGGTCAGACTTGGTGCCGGAACCAGCATAAACCAGCATGCTTAAAAAGCTTTATGACTACCCAATCCTCTCCTTTCTGTATCCCGTTTCCTTGTAGTGAATAAAAACATACGAATACACCCAATACAGAAAGAGCGTATGACAGCATTTTTGTGTGCTTTTTTAAGATTTATTTTCATGAAATTTCAATTATATTTTCAACAATTACGAAGAATTGTTATTGATTTACTACATATTCTTTTTTGCATGACCCTTCTGTAACAGGTCCTGTCTTTTTACCTTAATTTGATGAGACTCTTACATGAAGTACTACCGCTCGTTGATCCTAATGATAACATTCTTTACCAATCAAGTTAATTACTTTGAAGTTATGTTATCAGTTTGATAGATTTTTTCTGTTAAGGAAGTAACTCAGTCCTTTTTTCAGATAGTTTGAAGGTTGTTTTCACAAAGTTTAAAGGCAGTAGGATAATTTGCATAAAAGTTATCACACGGCGACGCGATGTGTCTGTATAAGATCACGCTGACGACCGCAGCCTGAGGTGGGGGAGCTTATACAGGTTCTGTGCTTTGTGTCTGTCTGGCGTCATTGTTTTTGTGTCTAACGTCATTGTTTTCTGTGTTCTCGTTTTTTCCCTGTCTTTGGACTTCGATTTTTGTGAATTTCACCCCTTTGTTCCTTCGGTATTCTACTGCCGTTGTTACACACCAAGTTCGATTGTGATAATGAGAAACCTCGGTCAGTTATCTCCCTGCACCAAGTTAGTTTTGTATGGTTCAAAGTGGAGATAATTCTAATTAGAATATCAATAGCATCTTTTCAAAAATTATCTTCACTTTAACCATATATAACTAACCTGGTACAGGGAGATTACCGACCGAGGTTTCTCATTAATTTACATCCTAGCTGATATATTAAGTGAAGGAAAGCCGATATACATTCTTAAAAAATTATGTTCATGCTAAAAATGTCATGAAATAGATATTCCATATTATAATGATGTTATATATCCTTACTGTGCCCTACAACGATTCTTTATATGATTGTAAACATGGCAACTCCAACGAGTTCGTGGTGTAATCAATTAGACAGAAGTCTAGTAAATGAAACGACCCTGGATCGAATCCCACTATGGACTATGTAATTTTTTAACGTTTTAAAATCTTGATTTTAAAACATAAAATTTCACTGAGTCCAAAGAATCGAACTTCTCAAACTCTTGCATTGATAAAAACAAAATAAAAAGTAAAAAAAAATCCTCTGTTCTTACTGGGGTGGTCAAACTCAAATCCCTCCTGCTAGAACAAAAGACCTGGGATGTAATTGTAAAGAAATTAATGCCTGACATTTGCAATATGTTTATAAGTATATTGAGAGATTATCGGTAGTAATATTCTAGTCATTATACCAACAATTTGCCGCAACACAGATTCTCAATTTCAAATTTGGATCGGTTTGTTTTCGAAACTTTAGATAAAGAGAAAATTTATTAAAACACCGCTTGTGTGCATTAGGGTCGAAATTTCAGATCACTAAATCGCAAAACTTCATACTCATTCTTTCCATAATTATCAAGTAACTAGATTGTTGCAAGATAAAGTACATTTGAATAAGACAACAACCCCAAAAGAAGTATGATACAAAGCTATTCAAGTCAACAACTCACCAAAAGTACAACAAACTGTATTTCTACAGAGGCCCACTTCGACAACTTATATCTTTCTTTTTTGTACAGACGAAATCAAAACATTTGGAAGACCAAAGATCGAAACATGACAGATCTGACAAATAACAAGTAACCATATATAAACAATCAACATACTCATCCTCGTGTACTGGTGCTAGACCAGCAGTGGTATTCAGTAGTGATGCTGTTGTACTATATGTATAATTTGTGAAAGACTGTGAGAAATTTGTTATAGTAGTAAAATTTGGACATCCCTCTAATGAGATTGGTGCTCTTCCTAGATCTGGCTTGGTTACATACGCTCCAATTCCTATCCAGAACATCATAACTAAACTACATAGTAAACCACTATAGGCCCCCTACAACATACACAAGGATATATCAAAGATTATTACTTGTCTTCAGTCGTGTGTTCTGCGTATGTATAAATACGTTTACTTCGCATAGAAAAGAATATATAATAATTACTTTGATAGTGTTATGCATTCATTAAAACGAACACATGATCAAATACCTATTTCCAACATTTTTGTCTACTGCTCGAGGTTTTTGGTCGGTCCCATCATATTGTATATCTGGACTAATGACAAATTCATATTATATCTCAATACTAATTAAATTTACCTTTTATAATCAAAATTGAAATTTATGATGTTTTCAGAATAAAATTTGTAAGTTTAGTAAAACTATATTATGCTTATACATTGATGTTGTGATTTGGTTTAAACCATATTATGTCTATTTATTTTTGTTGTTTTATAATGTAACTGACTAACATTCCGAATCCAATGTTACAGTTTAGAGTTTTATCGGATTCAGTTAGTTAATATTCCTTATATCGTTTATACAAAACGCAAACAAGTTACTTACCCATTTGTTAGCCCAAGGGAATATCATCCCAAGAGTAAATAGACCCAACATGGGTGCCCCAAACATACCAAAAACTGCAAGGGCTGCCTGAAGTTATAAGTAAAATAGCAAAAGTTACAACATTTCCAATCATATGTTATCCGTCACTAACAGTATTATGAAGAAACGAACAACATGTATTTTATCATGACAAGAGACGCAATTTTCTGGCTGTACTTAATTTCTGTTTAACTTCTTTGTTACACCTTTTCATTCTTCTATTGATTTATGATCATTTATTCCGATTTTCCATTGCCATAGCATTCAAACTTTTGATTTTTCTACTCTGCCACACAATAAACTGAAAACAACAATTGCAGATTTAATATATTAATGTTTCTTTAATAAAAATGGATAACGCAGATACACCTTTTTAGTAATATGGAAAGACAAAGCATATTTTGTTAAGAACCACACTGATTCAAATAAGAAGTACACTGAAACTGACTTAATCAAAATGTTAGAATTTGTTATCGACAATATTTTTGTCGAATTCGAAGGTTGCGTTTTCCAACAGGCAATATGGATTCCTATGAGAATTGACTGTGCGTCACTCCTAGCTGACCTTTTCCTTTACTCTTATGAGGCCAAGTTTTTACAAGGACTTACACAAAGAAAACAAAGAAAACAAAAACATTTAGTCCAGTCATTTAATTTCAGCTTCCGTTACATAGACGATGTACTTTCTCTTAATAATCCAAAATTTAAGAAATATTTACACCAGATCTATCCCAATGAGCTTGAAATTAAAGAAACAACTGATAGTCCTACTTCAGCTTCGTACCTAGATCATTTGTTGTATATTGACGAAGATGGACGTTGGAAATCTAAGCTGTATTACAAGCGTGATGATATAGTTTCCCAATTGTGAACTCTCCCTTTCTTAGCAGCAACAAACCTACCTCTTCAGCCTATGGAGTCTACATTTCATAGTTGATTCGTTACTGTCGAGCATGTAGTTTTTACAGTGACTTTTTAAACAGAGCAAAATGTTCAGCCTATGTTAATTTCATCCCCTAATAAATT
>MJUU01047216.1:204147-216196 GCA_002080025.1 Modiolus philippinarum | reverse complement strand
TTTTTTTAGCCTATTTGACATTTTACACATCTACATATAGTGTTCTTCCTTTGTCTAAAGTTTCATCAAAATCCTACAAGTGGATTAAGAGGAGTTGTGTGTACGAGGTAACCCATACATAGGGAATCAATGAAAACTCAAAATCAAATTATCTCCCCTTCCTGGTTTCTGACAATAATTATATTCCTTCATGCACATCTCCATATAGTGTTCTTACTTTGTGTAAAGTTTCATTGAATTCCTTCAAGTGGTTTAAGAGGAGTTGCGCTCACGAGGTAACGCATACATGGTGAATCAACGAAAAGTCAAAGTCTGATTATCTCCCCTTCCTGGTTTCAGACAATAATTATATTCCTTCATGCACATCTCCATATAGTGTCCTTCCTTTGTGTAAAGTTTCATCAAAATCCTTCCAGTGGTTTAAGAGGAGTTGCGCTTACGAGGTAACCCATACAGAGGGAATCAACGAAAAGTCAAAGTCGAATTACCGTATCTCCCCTTCCTGGTTTCGGACAATCATTATATTCCTTCATACACATTTCCATATAGTGTTCTTACTTTGTGTTAAGTTTCATTAAATTCCTTCAAGTGGTTTAAGAGTAGTTGCGCTTACGAGGTAACCCATACATGGGGAATCAATGAAACGTCAAAGTCCAATTATCTCCCCTTCCTGGTTTTGGACAAAAATTATATTCCTTCATGCACATCTCCATATAGTGTCCTTCTTTTGTATAAAGTTTCATCAAAATCCTTTAAGTGGTTTAAGAGGAGTTGCGCTTACGAGGTAACCCATAAATAGGGAATCAACGTAAAGTCAAAGTAAGATTATCTCCCCTTCCTGGTTTCGTACAATAATTATATTCCTTCATGCACATCTCCATATAGTGTCCTTTCTTTGTGTAAAGTTTCATCAAAATCCTCCAAGTGGTTTAAGAGGAGTTGCGCTTACGACGTAACCGATAAATAGGGAATCAATGAAAAGTCAAAGTCGAATTATCTCCCCTTCCTGGTGTTGGACAATAATTATATTCCTTCATGCACATCTCCAAATAGTGACCTTCCTTTGTGTTAAGTTTCGTCAAAATCCTTCAAGTGGTTTAAGAGGAGTTGCGCTTACGAGAAGTGTGGACAGACGGACAGACAGACAGACAGACAGACAGACAGGGTGATTCCTATATACCCCCACCCCAAACTTTGTTTGCGGGGGGTATAATGAGCTAATTAGAACCAAGCTTGGTGACAATAGTCCTTGGATGGCCCCCGTTCAAGTTTATGATTTTTATGTTAGTACCTCATTAAAAATGGTCACCAGCGGTAAACAAAGTTAAACATAGGGACCCTTTGGGAAATGCATTCAAAGATCTCTCCTGAAACCACTGAACCAATTGGAACCAAACTTGGTCACATTTGTTCTTGGGTGATACCATTAAAATATTTAGTCTGGCTTATACGCACCTCATTCAAAATAGCCGCCAGCTGTAAACAAAGTTTAACATTGGGACCTTATAGGCAATGCATTTAAAAATTGTCGCCTCTGAAACCACTGAGCCAGCTGGAACCACACTTAATCAAAACTCCTTCAGTGTTTGTGATTTTTATGTTCATACAACGACCAGCAGTGAAGAAAAGTTTAACAAAGGGGTAGTATGGGAAATACATTCAAATGTCTTCTCTTTTGAAACTAAATAAACATTTTGAACCAATATTGGTCTTAAGGTAGCCACTTTCAAATTTTGTGATTTTGATGTTCTTTTCTGATCCAATGGCAACCAGCCGAGAACATAGTTTGCAAAGGTCTATGCATTCAGAAGTCTTCTCAGAAACCAGAGCAACAACTGTAACATTACTACTGGGTGGTTGCTCTAAAAAATAGCTGTGTTGATAATGATCATACGTCTTCTAAGATGCAAGCAAATGGCAACAGAACAAAAGACTTATTGCCTATTGGATTGTCAGAGGTCATAGTCCAAGTGAGCAATACAGGTTCTTGAGAGCCTTTTCTCTTTTGTAATTTTTTAATTTTCTTGTTGTCAGTTTATCCAAGATAGCCGCCATGCAGCGTGGAACATTATAAAATTGGACTATTTGGCAACACTTTCATAGATCTTTCTTGGAACTACTTATCAATGAAACCAAACTTGACTACTATATAGTGTTTCCCTGTTAAAAATACTGTTTTTAAGGCTGCCACTGTTTTATTCAAGATATCCGCTGCAGTCGTGAGCATATTTCAACATTAGACTCGAATAATTACATTTCATGCATATTCATTTGAATTCATTCAATGTGACAGGTGAACACCAATCACGTGGCATATCAATTTGAAGTTTCAAATTTGACCACATGTTCACGTGGCGGATTAATTGTAAAAATAGAATCCTAATGTACACGATGTACTTTCCTGTAAATAAATTGTGTTTTTTATATCTCGGTTAAAATGTAATCAACAGAATTGAATGCTTTATTTTGAAGTTTCATAGGGATTATGAAAATGTTGACCGGGTGCACATTTTCAACACGAAGCGCTAACGCACTTTATTAAAAATGTGCTTCGGTCCACACCTTCATACCACTATGAAACTTCAAATAATGCATTCAATTCTTAATTGAAAAACACAAGATTGGGTCTTCGCTTCACTGAAACACCTCATCTTATTCAGTTGAAACAAAACTTTATAGGAATATTCTTTGGTTCACAATTTATTCAAGATGGCCGCCAGTGGGGAACATAGTTTTACATCGCACCATTTGGGAACATATTCTTACATTTCCTCTGATACTACATGTACTTGGTCAATCGGGACAAAACTTTACCACTATAGTACTTTGGTGAAAAAAAGTTCACATTTTGGACTATTCGGAAACACTTTCAAAGATTTTCCCTAAAGCCGCTGAACCGATATAGGACCCAAACATGATTAAAAAAAGTCCCTTGGGTGTTGTCCAATAGATCTGCACCTATCCAAAGACGGTCACAAGCTGGCCTATAGATTTATATCGAACCCCATGAAAAATAAACAGGACCTCTCTAAAGCTTTAACTACAAACGAAGTTTGGACATTCAGCAGTTGTTTATGTTCCAATGTTAGGCCATTTTCATATATGCTCAAATGTTGTTGAAAATCATGTAAGGTGCTGTATGGTACATACACTTCTTTTTTTCTGACATATCAGCAGTCGAACACACAGGCGGATCCAGCCTTCTAAAAAGGGGTTTCAAGCTTACTTTTTGACAATTTTTTGTCGATTTTGCCCAAATTCCTCACAAAATTTATAAAGTTTTCCAGAAAAAAACGGTTCCAACCACTTGGCCACCTCCCCTCTGGATCTGCAAATGTGACCATGGTTGTAAATAGTCATCGGTGTACATTTAAGACATATCACAGTGTCTGGGAAGATAGTGCTACTCGAAGCCCAATGAGGACCAAAACCAATTTTTGTTACAAGTGTATATACTTTGCCCTTCAAAATGCTTATTATGGTTTTGGGGTGCTATACAACGAATTTCAACAAAAANTCAAAATGGAAACAATTGAAAATTTTAGTTTGTTGTTCAAACATAGATAAAAAGGGGGATATGACATACTTTTTTCATTTATAGTAACAGCGGTAATGCAATATATAGTCCCGTGTATCGTGTATATAGTATATATATTCTTAATAGCAAACCAGAGAGGGAATTTACATTACTTTATCATTTAATTTTTTTACGGAAGCGTATTGATGCCACATGAAGAAAAAAAATCTCATAATTATGAGTTAATATCACATAATTATGAGATAATATCTCATAATTATGAGATAAGATCTCATAATTATGAGATAATTTCTCATAATTATGAAATATTATTTCTTAATTATGAGATAGTATCTCAAAATTATGAGATACTATTTCATAATTATGAGATATTATCCCATGATTATGAGATCTTATCTCAAATTTACGAGATAATATTTCATAATTATGAGATAATATCTCATAATTATAAGTTAATAAGTCATATTTATGACATAATTATCTCATAATTTTGAGATAATAATCTCATAATTATGATACAATTATCTCAAAATAATGAGATATTATCTCACAATTATGAGATATTATCTCACAACTATGAGATAATATCTCATAATTATGAGATAATATTTCATAATTATGAGATAATATCTCATAATTATGGAAAAATACCTCATAATCATGAACAAGTATCTCATAATTATGAAAAAATATCTCATAATCATGTAAAAGTATCTCATAATAATGAGATGTTATTTCATAATTATGAGATATTTATCTTATAATTATAAGACAATTATCGTAAATATGACTTACTATCTCATAATTATGAGATAATATCTCATAATTATGAAATAATATCTCGTAATTATGAGATAAGATCTCATAATTATGAAATAGTATCTCATAATTATGAGATAATATCTAATAATTATGATACAAGATCTCTTAATTATGATATAAGATCTTATAATTATGAGATAAGATTTCATAATTATAAGATAATTATCTCATAATTATGAGATAATTATCTCATAATTTTGAGATATTATCTCATAATTGTGAGATATTTTTTTTCTTCGTGTGGCATCAATACGCTTCCGTGATTTTTAATATTAAATCTATTCGGACAAAGCAAAGAATACAAAATAGCTAATTCAATTGTTTCTTTTTTCACTGGCCATAAGCATAACGATCGTAGGGATAGAATTTAACATTTTGGAGATACGTAGACTTTGAAGATAGGTATATATGAGGGGCCGTTCATGTCATGATTTCGTTATTATTTTTTCAAGCTCAAATGGTCAAAGGCCGTGTGAGCTTTTGTCATCACTCGGCGTCCGTCGAACGTCTGTCCGTCCGTTTGTTAACCTTGATTCAAAAATATTCTCCACAGAAACTGCTGGACCAATACTTAAGCTAATTTTGTCTGAATCATCACCAAGGTATGCACTTTCATTTCTGTGATTTTTGAGTACGTACACCAAACATTATGACCGCTGTTACTGAAAATAAAACATGGGGTTAATTGCTTTTTTGCAACTAAATCAAACCCATTAAAGATATCGAAAATCTGACATTTAGTAACAAGAGGCTCTCAAGAGCCTGTATCGCTCACTTGGACCATGGCTGACATAGATAAAAGGCATTTCCAATAGGAAAAACAAAACATAAAATTTAACAGAATACTTTTTTTCTGAAATTACAGTATTCTTGTTTGGTTTCCATGGCAACAGAAAGATCCACCATCCATTACAACCCATAACAGAACACCATTCAAAGAAAATTTGAGCAGGGGTTCCCCTTATAATCAAAGCAATACATAATGCTGAAATTGAAACATTCGGACCACAGTTCAAATAAAAATTCAAAAATTTGGGCAGAGGTTCCCCTTAAATTAATAGTGCTAATGTAAAAACTATGTTTCAGATGTGGCCATCTTGGATGAGGTATGGACCTGCCAGATACAATTTTTGGATGGGATCACCTAAGGACCATTATGGCTTAGTTTGGTTCTAATTGGAANCTAAGTTGAAAACAGACAAGACACACAAAGGCTTAATATATTTCCCGACTTAGGACAGGCGCAAACCTGCTGCGGTGGGGTAAAACTAGTTTTATTGGGCCCAACCACCCCCCACCCCTAGCCAATGTGATAAATAAAAAAAAAAAACAATACTAACAGCAATAAATAAGAAAAAGAAGGGAAACGGGGAATGTGTCAAAGAGACAACGACCCTAAGGGGAACAATAACAACAGCAATAAAATTTACTTATCAACAGGACTGAGTCAATTGTGAAAAATGAAACTGAAAGGACAAAATATACGGACATAAACATGAAATCACAAAAGACTACTAGCAATTAACTGACATGTCAGCTCCATACCCATTACCAGCTAGTGCATTCTTATGTTGAACCATGAGTGTTGTTGTACTTTTTTTAATAGATATACGAAAATGTGTGGAATTTGGGCATTATTTGGAAGTCCTGACGATACTAGTGTTCAATGCAATGCTGCGCACAAAATCACACACAGAGGACCAGATGCGTTCCGAATAGAAACAATACATCATTTTCCAACATGTTGTTTTGGATTTACAACCACCAACTGGTAATTAGTTTAATTATTTTGATATTTTATGATAAACCTTCATTATTGACATTGAAAATAGTTTTTCATCTATTCATTTATCTGTCAAAAAAGTAAAGGAAGAAAAATGAAAACAAAAATAAAAAGCGAGCCTAGAAATTAAATAAAATAAAATAAAAAAAAAAAAAAAAAAAAAAAAAAAAAAAGAAAAAAGAACGCAAATTGGTAAAAAAACAGATCAATAATTCGGAAGTTCAAGTAAAACTTATTATAAAAATAGAAAATGAGCTTATTGCAGCACATGCGATTGAAATATACACGAAGAGTGCAGAATAAAATTGGTACGATGAAAACTTATCAAGACAATCATTTTTGTGATGTTTAGGCAGCACTATATACTATTGTATTGGCTCCAGACGAAATAAGCAGCCAGATATTCCTCCCAAATACGCATAACTTAGTTCATATCTGGGTGTCAAGAATTACAGATGGCGAGAAACTACTGCAAACATTCCAGTTATTTTATTTAAAAATGCTAAAATGGAAAGTATGTGTAGTTCATTATTTATGAAATGTCATTGCAAAGATTAGCACGATAAAAAATCCACACTTGTGTTTATTTACTCCCTATTTGATTAACTCCGCCTACGTTTTTCACGCCGTCTATCGGTAACTTGTATTTGTGTTGTGTGGGACCAGACTCTCTACATACATGTAAGAGTCTGGTTGAAGCAGACAACAAGTGGAAAAAAAATCAGTCTTTGATTAACTAACAAAATACAACCGATACGTGTATCAGCCATTACTGGCGTCAAATAAAACACGTTTTCTTTAATTGTATTGGTAGCTGTAAAATCAATTGAACTTCAAAATGTAAGAAACAATAAGTCCTATCAAAGCATTTAAAAGGAGTTTTATTTGTTGCCCTGTTAAAGCATTGTAGAATATTTAAGGTTAAAAGTAAGATTTTTAGTCTGCACTGTAAACTAAGTCTTAAGAATTAAGAATTCTTGACAATCTACTTCATAATATCCTTTCAAATGACTTTTATATGTTGCGATAAACAAATGGAATGAATTTTACATAAATAAGAATTTAAAATTTGCGGTTTATGCTCAATCTTTAAAAATGACAAAAACACAATTCATTTATTTGAAAATTTTACTCCATAATATCCTTCTACGGAGTTTTGTTTACTGAGATATACAAACTTAAATATTTTAAGCATACATAAGCTTTATAAGCTTTATAAGGTAAGAATGTTGGTTTGTAATATAAACTTAGTTTTCAAATATGACCAAAATAATTCTGACAAATTACTTCATCATACAGAGAAACAGATAAGTTGCGTATTTGCATGATTACCCAATTAAAATCAATGAAAACCCAATGTCTTCACTTTGACATACTTTTAATAATCCAAATTAAAACTGACATAACCCAAATATTTCTATAACAATGAGTTTTCACCCAATTCTAACACGGGGAGTTGCGTATTTTCATCCAATTGTTGCTTTAGAACTTGTTATAGATCGCATTAGATAAATCTTCTTGATTTTAGGAAAACCGGTAAATTGAACTATGCCCATATCGTTTGATAGTTAGGTTCCGTGTAACAGGAGAATGATTATCCGAAAATGGAAAACGTCTTTTGAAGTGGTGTTTACCAGAATGGATGTTCCTATTTTCTACAGATACGCACTGCGTATTCACATCGCAAATATACTGTTTATTCATAAAACTGAAGATAAAACATATGTATTCCCGAAATTTGGCAATCGGTGTTAGAAGGGAAGCTTCCGATAGATAAACAAAAGTAAATAAAGCAACAAAAGTAAATAACGCGTACAGTTGCTATAGGTATCTGTCAATTCCCACGGATGATTGGTACTGGAAACCCTATCTATACTGGATTGTCGGATCATAATGCTAAGATAAACAACGAAAGGATATGGAATAAATCATCAGAAGACAATTTATCTACAACGGAAATCCTGAAGACAAACCATTGTAGACAAACTGTATGTAGTAACGTAACACCCCTTCTATGTTTCTCGGATTAGAGAGGATTAATTAAGGGGGGCGTATAGAAGGCTATTTTCATGCCCCTATCCATTTGTCACATTTTACAGTGGCAATAAAAACTCGGTGTCCTAGTTGTTCATTCCTTCTTTAAATCTTTCTTCTTTTATTTATTTTTTATTTTCATTGATTAATTTGACCCCTCCGAATTATCTCGTTGAAGAGCAGACTCGCTAAGGGTCACTTGAAAGGCTTCATTTACTGCCCCTATACCCATTTCTCCCATTTTCCAGTGACAGTGGCGTTGACAGGTTATAATATGGAAAGCCTAACCATGAACTTTTGCAGACAAACTATGTGAAGAAAAACCATGCTCAATGCAGTATGAAGACCCTTTCTATATTTCTGAAACCAGAGCATACATACTAGGGATCGTATGGAAGGCTGAATTTGCTACCCCTACCCATTTTCTTATTTTCTAGTATTAGTAAAAGCTTGTTGCCCCAGTTGCCCATTCCTTCTTTATACGTAAAATCAATCAAACGAATGAAGTAGAAAAAAAGACTAAAACATCTCTCGTCACATTCAGTTATATGCATATGAGACAAAGTCTTTACAAAAACAATCGTAAAATCAAGTAATTAAGCAATGCTTTTATTGTTGTTCTTCAACTTTGAATTCACCATGCGGCCTTCAACAATGAGCATCGCTCATACCTCACAGTGATTTAAAAATGGAAGCCGGATGCAGCCATTTTCGCGTTTTTGCGTTTTCGTGTTTTCGTGCTATCATTCAACAACGCGAAAAGGCGAAAACGCGAGATCAAGAAAGCGAAAACACGAAAAGTCGAAAACGCGAAAAGGCGAAAACGCGAGAACGAAAACGCGAAAACGCGAAATCCCGGACACGAAAACGCGAAAACATGAAGACGAAAACGCAAAAACACGAAATTAAATAGATCTCGCCTTTTCGCTTTTTCGCGCTAGACATCTCGCGTTTTCGTGGGTAAAATCTCGCGTTTTCGTGTTTTCGCGTTTTCGACTTTTCGCGTTTTCGCCTTTTCACCTTTTCGACTTTTCGCGTTTTCGCGTTTTCGTGTTTTCGCGTTTTCGCGTTTTCGTGTTTTCGCATTTTCGTGTTTTCGTGTTTTCGCCTTTTCGCCTTTTCGCGTTTTCGCTTTCTCGTCTCGGAAGTTTACATCTCACGCATGCGTCATTAATATACAAAAAATGTGGTCGTCTCAAAATATTATTTTGATCAGCTTTAGTAGAAAAAACTATGTGATTTTTGTATATTTATGATATAACAAGATCATGTCACTGTCACCTTGGTGTAAATATATTTATTCAATAAAGACAGAACAGTAAAGAATACAGTATACTGAATTTTATTTTCCAGATCTAGGGCACACAAGGGACATAAACATGTTTTACAATTATTATGAAACAGAGCACATATATTAACAACATAATATAAACAAAAACAGACGAGTACATATTATTTCAAAGTGTGTGTGTGTCTTTTTTTTATATGGCAAGATTCTAATGTGGATGACTTCATTTGAGCAATAATTACTAATATGGTAAATTTAAGTAATAAAACATGGCCGCCATACTATATTGTCATTATAACATGGGCTTGAGTTGTTTTTGCAAATATTTTATCCCGAGCGTTAGCGAGGGGTAAAATATGCAAAAACAATGAAAGCCCATGTTATAATGACAATATAGTATTTGGCGGGTATGATTTATTTCGATTCTAATATGGAAATTTCATCCATTTTATATCCGAAGCGAGCATCGACTATCTAATGGTTTCGTAACATTTTGATAAACAAACTCGCTGACAAAACATTTTCCAAAAAATACAATAAAAACTTACTTTTGTTTGATTTAATTGCTATTTTAACTGTAGAAAAGCCCAAGTCCTCTTAATCTCCATTCAAACTTTCCAACCAACGCTGCTTACGAACCGGACATTACAATTTTAATTGTGACGTCACAAGTACGAAAATTTAAGTTTGTCCCGAACATTTCTTTTTCAAGTAGAAAAAAAAATCCATAATGAATTTCGGGAACAAATTTAATTAAAAATTAATTAGTGGATGGTAGATTTTGACAGCTTAAATGAAAAATAGATTCAAAATATGCAACAGAAACTATGCATCTTTTGCGCGTGTGCTAAGAGTGATATATTGGTATTATAACATGACTCTTTTCACAAAGCTAACACAGGATGCCATATTAGAATAGAGTATAATAATTAACAAGTCAGCATGGCAAAAAACAGCTAGAGAAAAAATGAGATTTGAATTATGAGGATAAATAAATAAAATAAAAATTGATGAAATAGCTGTATGCCATACCATAATTTTTATTTTCATATGTAAACTATATGATGATTTCAAAACATATATAAACAAAATCTATAACAAATTTTTGAAGCTATCCTTTCATATAATCATTTTTCTTGTCATTTCTATGCAAAATCCTGAAATTTTCAATTTCAGTTTTTGCGTTTAAATGCACGGAGACCCCCAAAATTTATTTTACATTTTTAACAATAATATGTTTCTATGCAGAAAATTCTACAAAATTCTATAATATGAAAATACGGAAGATAAGAAAGGGCTTTATGTTTTACTTATGGACTGTCTTCTCCTTATAAAAGCTTTCAATAAAGGTATAAAATAGTTGTTTTCTTTAGGGGTTAAATGTTAGGTATAATCTCCAACTGGCAGTCATGTTTTTTTTTTTAAACTCTGTAAAGAACCTTCTATAAGGCACGGACCATTTGATTTTCAGGGTATTTTTCTGGCCCCCATTTTTGCCTAAAAGATTTTCTGGCCAGCACCTAGGGTGAGAAAAATAATCTGGCCCTGACTTTGTTCAATAGAAAAAAGCCTGGCTCAACAAAATTTCTAAGTTAGTGTACAACGGAAAAAAATAATCTGGCCCGCGAAGCAGGCAACCCCCCCCCCCCCNCCCCCTGAAAATCAAATGGTCCGTGCCTTAATCATTCCAATGCAGTTCAGAAAAATCAGTTTTTATTATTTCCGAGGTAACATTAAATACGAAGACCATCCCTTAGGTTTGGATGTAAGACTACTTGTTTGTTTGTTCCGAGATGGCGGCTGTTTATGTCTTTCTTTGTTTATTTGTTTGTCTTTTTTTATTGTCAAACTGGAATGAAATTAGCGCAAAAGGACCTCCGAAACACCATCCCGTTACTTCAGTGTTTCAGAGCAGAGGAGAATTTTTGCAATCATAGGGCTCACCTTATGTCAATATGTACCGTGCATGTATACATATTATATACCTTTTAATAAAAAAAAAATTTTGCATGTATATAGAGATATGTGTTTTTTTAAATTAAAAGTTTATAATGTGTATATGTTCCAGACACTACGAGTATTTTGGATCAAATTTGCATTTTTCGAAATACCCGTATACGGTCCGGGTATTTCAGTCTTGAGTGTTCTTGGATAATATGTCATCAACATACCATATACAATATCATTTAATGAATTAAGCACTTATGTTCAGAAACAACTAAGATTTCTAAAAATCGTTATTTATAAAATAAGAATTCACCGTAATATGTTTTGGAGAAGCCTTTATGAAATTGACTTATTAATTGAACCTTATTTGAGATGAAAAGACTAGTGTTTCGTGAAAAATTAATGGAATGTTAAATGAAATAAAATTTATGGCGTTTCTTTCTGTAAATCCTGACAAAAAACCTCTAAGGAACAACATTTTCCCCAATTAATCAAAAAAGGATGCAAATCCCAAAGTCTCGTTAATGGACAGCTGAATAAATATAATAGCGATAACACGGTGTTCCAAAAAGGAATACCTCCTGTCCACGAACAAAGCTTCTTAATGTAGTATCACCTGTAAAATTTGTGTGAAAAT
>MJUU01047216.1:126581-191746 GCA_002080025.1 Modiolus philippinarum | reverse complement strand
AAAAAAAAAAAGAAAAAAGAACGCAAATTGGTAAAAAACAGATCGATAATTCGGAAGTTCAAGTAAAACTTATTATAAAAATAGAAAATGAGCTTATTGCAGCACATGCGATTGAAATATACACGAAGAGTGCAGAATAAAATTGGTACGATGAAAACTTATCAAGACAATCATTTTTGTGCTGTTTAGGCAGCACTATACTATTGAATTGGCTCCAGACGAAATAAGCAGCCAGATATTCCTCCCAAATACGCATAACTTAGTTCATGTCTGGGTGTCAAGAATTACAGATGGCGAGAAACTACTGCAAACATTCCAGTTATTTTATTTAAAAATGCTTAAATGGAAAGTATGTGTAGTTCAAACAAATATACAGCGTGAAAATTGTAGCTTAATTTGACACTCGCCATTCGCGATTCGGTTCATTCATAAAATATTCCCGCGATGCGCTGTAATATTTCACACAAGTTTTCATGAATGGAAACATAGTAAATTCTTCTATCGCTGTGGACTCTTTGCTATTTAATCGTACCTTCCAACTTTGACGATTTAGGCGTGTTTTGGCGATTTTGATGTTCTTTGACGATTTCACGATCATGAAACGAAATTCGGTGAAGAAATGTTTGTTTACACAATTTGGCTGTTGAAAGGGAGATAATCCTAATTCTCGATATTAGCCAATCAAAATCGGGTTTACATGCTGTATCCGTGTGATAAACAGCTGATGAGCTCGCATGTAAACATTTTAAGGCTTCGGCGACGTAAAAAGATCATAGTGAACAGATTTTGAGTTATGAATGAAGGTTCACAATCCCTCATACAACGAGCTGCAAGCTTTTGCATTTGTTTTTGCAAATAAAATATGTTTAATGTAAGCAGCACACTAGACAGTCCGTGGATGGCTATGCGAGTGACTAGGTCGTTGCAAAGACGTCATGCCTCTTCTGCAGAGTTTGCATAGTTGAACACAGTAGACGTAACGACGTCAACAAACATATTAGTACTGTAATATGCACGAAAGGTCACTCAAAATCCCACAACACCACTCTTTTGACTGAACCAGAAAAAATGGAAATAATTGTTCAATCAGTTTAATTAGCTTTCGGATTTTTGATTACGTGAATCAGAAAAGACAAAAAATATCTTTAAAATTTTCAAAGAAGGATGGAATAAAAGGAGAAATGCAGTACAATGTAATAATGTACATCAGACAAATAATAAAGGAGAGAGAGAGTGGTTTCATTAACAAGCTTACAATCTTTAATTTTCCCCCAAACAATTATCAATGATGATTCACAGCAAGCACTGCTTTTTGTTCACTTTAACAGTTAAACACAAAGTAAAAATGTAATAGAACATAAAACACCACATCGTCCAAAAACCAGTTTACAACTGATTTATTTGACCAAAAATATTTAAGAACCAGCAGAAATGCTCAAAACACAAAAAAGAAGAATTTCGTGCCTCTCTCAATAAAAAGTAAAGTCATCCATAATCTCTAGTTGTATTTGATAAAAAAGTATTATTAAAAAAAAACACACAATCTCGCACGCACGAACAGGAGAGTCGCACAACCACTTGACATATTGTATATTGGTGTATCTAGATGGGATAATTAAAGCTTTTGTCATGAATTTTTTTTAATATCAAGTTTCACATCTTTTCTTATTTCAAAATAAATGCCTAAACAGCACTCCAGCGTAGGGTGTTAAGTGAGCATCTATCTTGTACGGAAGCGTATTGCTACACGAAGAAAAAATATCTCATGATTATGAGAAAAATTTTATAATTATGAGAAAATTATCTCATATTATTATATAGATTGCGGGGAAAGATTGAAATTTCTCAGCGAAATAAAAGTGATAATTAACTGTGAAATTATTTTCCATAATTTCACTCTAGGAAGTGACGTCACAATAGACGTTGTCAACGTCGTTGTTGAGTAAACGTATCAGCGGATTAACATCGAAAACGTAGTTCATGCAATGATTCTTAAAATAAACCACTAAATATTAGGGAAGAAGATCTATATAATAAAAACAATAACTAATCCTAGATTTTGATTATCGAAAATATTCAACTCATGATCGAAAAATGCTGCGCGCATTCGTGAATTACTGCGTTATTCGATCATTCGTTGAATATTTTGCGAAAATCAGAATTTTAGATTAGTTATAGTATAAATTATGAGATAACATCTCATTATAATGAGATAGTATTTCATAGTTATGAAATATTATATCATAATTATGAGATAACTAACCCATAATTTTGAGATAATGAGATGTTATTTCATAATGTTTAGATGCCATCTCCTAAATATGAAATACTATTTCATAATTATGAGATCTAATCTCATAATAAGGAGATATCATTTTATAATTACGAGATCTAATAATATTTATGAGACAATTATCTCATAATTTTGAGATAAATATATCATGATTATGAAATAATTATCTCATAATTATGAAATAGTTATCTCATAATTATGAGATGTTTATCTCATAATCATGACTTATTATTTTGTAATTATGGGATTATATCTCGAAGTTATGAGATAATTATCTCATAATTATTGACTTACTATGAGATATTATCTCATGATTATGTGATATTATCTCATTATTATGACATTTTTTTTCTTCATGTGGCATCAATATGCTTCCGTAATTTTGCGCAATGCATCTACACTGCTTCCGAAGTGCAGCTCTAGTAAATTGGTGGTTTTTGTAACCTGAGACACTTGGCTGCTGTAATATTGGGAATATTTTGCTAAAATGGTATATTTTGCCAAAATTAAAGAAACTATGCATATTAACATCCAAGATTACCTATTATGGAAGCAAACTTTAATGTGTTCCAAAAATTGTACCTGTTTGTAATGTGTAAACCGTGCGGTGTGTGTTTACAGGGTTGACAACTTAAAAATACGAATTCAACAACAACAACAAAAAAAAAAGAAGATAAATCAACACAAATTAGTTATCATTAATTTATATGAAATGTAAAGGTCTCAGTTGATGTCTATCAAATACCAATTTTCCTCTATTTAAGTCAAAGACAGCGATGTAGATTCATTCTCTAAGGAGGCTTTGGTTTATGTATATAAACGGGTATGCGGTATATGGCTTATGTATCTGCGATATCTGGCTTATGTAAATGAGGCTTGGTTTATCTATCTATAATAGCGAAAACCAGGCTCCATCAACGTTACTGCCTTGAAATTGTAACCAAATTGTTATTAATCGAATAAAACGGGTTCTAGTAGTTGTTTTGAACCTCGCTTCTAAAAGAGGATACAGAAGATACCGTTTTATGATAAGTTACTGCAATTCAGAAATTAATGCTATTCTCAAGGAATCGCAATAATAAATGTGTGTATGACAAGCCGTTTGGGAATTTATTCCCTATTTCTTATATTAAAAATGATTTTTTTCAATATCAATAAATATTTATTTCAATGTTATAAAAATCATTTTAATAGAATTATCGTCGGATTTTCTACTATTAAAATTGATTTTTAAATATTAAAAATTGATGTTTTAATACTAAATAATCAGTTCAATTTTTAATATCAAAAAAAGAATTTTTTTTATATTAAATAATGAGTTCGATTTTAAATATTTAATTAAATGATTTTTAAATATTGGAAATTCGTTACATTTGTAATATTAAAAATTCATCACCTATGAAATGCATAGTAGATATAAAAACACCTTACGACTGGAAAAGCGACTTTCCGGATTATGTCTTTTAGTTTTTAACATCATTACGAGAAAAAAATATCCACTTTGTTACCTGCGTTAAGCATTTAATTGAAATCGATTCGGTTATCAAAGCAGCTTATTTTTTAGAATAAAAATTCAACTTATTTTTAATATTAAAACTAAATACGAATTTTTAATATCAAAAAATTATTTTGATATTAAAAAAGGGATATTTTTAACATTAGAAAGGATTTTGTAGTATTAGAAAATGAATTTTTAATATCTAAAATTATTTTCTGATATCAAAAATAGAACATATTTATAACATTAAAAATATGCATTTGTTATATTGAAAATGCATTTTTTTAATATTAAAAACTCGACTTTTTAATATTAAATAATATATTTTTTAAATATTATATAATATTTATAATATAAAAGAAATATGAATTAATATTGAAAATTATTTTCTTATATGAAATATAATTTTTTAATATTAAAAAATCTATTTTTGATATTAAGATATATAAGGATACATTTCCCAATGGCTTGCCATATGTGTGCATTAATTTCTGAATTGACGTTCAAGATCAATTACAAATGTAACAAGAGTAAGCATCTACTTAGGAAAAAGTATGTGTTTTCTCGAGTGCTTTGAAATTTTGCATGTAACATTATTGTCATTAAGTGCAACGGAATATAGGAAAATATTGAATAACAGTTCATTTTTTCGAAATATGATTTGCTGAAATATTATCAAATAGTGTATTTGTGTTGATTGCATGTAAAAATCACCGAAGACGTGAAAACGTTACGAATTTTCACTTATACTGAGATTGGGTAAAATGTATGAATTTCAGATAATATGAGATTCGAAGTTATGGAAGGAATAATAATTATATTATTTCCGTTAGAGTAGAGAAAATGTAGTTTTTCATGGAAAGTATAGACTAGTATCCGTTTTTCACTCGCCATTAGAATGGATTCATGCTTATACGTAATTGATTCATACCAATATGACGAAAACGACTAGACTGTCAAAGTGTAGAAAATATGAAAAAGAAAGGAAATGGGGGTAAAGTCAAGGGGACAATATATCCCATCCATCCCCAAGTTAAAAAGACCCAAGACAAAACATCTTGGGGTCACCGTACGGTCTTAACACAATAAACCTGACACGATATCGCAAGCTCTAAATGATCCCAAAAAGTAAAACGTGAATAAATCAATGCAAACATACCACATCCAATAACCCGAATATCAAGAAACTAAAATTATAAGAGAAGACAAGGACGTGCCAACGACCAACATATTCTTGATAAGTTTAGTTTTTGTAAAAGATATGCATCCTACAACATAATATACGAATAAAAACGCAAAAACTTCAGAAAATCTTGCATATCCATGACCCCGTCTTTTCATATTTTCAAAATATATTGCTCACAGTTATGTTATACAAATTAAAAAAATCTACGTCAGAAACCAAAACACCTCAACTGCCTTATATAAAAATTAAATAATTACGTTTTCTATGTATGATTTCTTAGATTGCACATGTATTTGTTTTTATATTTTCAGGTTCAGAAAGAATTTGATTTCCATTACGCAACAAAATGTGACGGGGAATCAATCATTCACCTTTATGCCCATGGAGGAATCGAGTTTGCCGCTAAACATTTAGATGGTGTTTTTGCTTTCTGTTTATTAGATACAGCCAACAGGAAAGTGTTTCTAGGGAGAGATACCTATGGAGTCCGTCCAATGTTTAGACTTTACAACGAAAATGGGTTTCTGGCAGTGTGCTCTGAAGCAAAGGGTATAAAATATTTATTGTGATTTTTTTGTGAAATTGGGATATTTCACAATCGTAGATATTGTTTTATCAATTCCGCTTCGAGTCGCCTAGTAAAAATATTTACGAGAGTCAAATCCCTACTGTTATTAATCACCAAAACAAATTTTGATAACTTATTGCTTTTACTCTGTTTCTTACTACTCTTATTCATCTTCTATATAGCGCTAGTTTTGCCCACTCGTTTTCTCACAGATTGTTAATCCAATCTTTGTGAAACTTGGCATCATAGTAGATACCAATCCCAAGATATGCAAAAAAACGTCTTGGAATTTCATAAATGACCGCCGTCATTTGTCACTTTGAACTTTGACATCAAACCTTCTTCTTGGAATAACTCGGAAACTGTAAAAGAGAGCTGATAAAATGTATTGTAATGCAACATTTATATAACGAAAGTTTTGATTGGTCAGAACTGACCGTCAATTCCACCATCTACACACCTGGGACATGGTAGGTTCCCTGTTTAGTCTGGTTCCTTGTATGGTTATAAATACACAAGTTAAAAATAGAACATGAAATCGATTAATGGTTTTTAATTGCATTACAATCGCAATAACAGTACATTATTTGAATACCCGTGGGCGTCAATCTTGATTTGACGGTCAAAATATCCGTTTATAGGCTCCGCTACGCGTCGTCTGTAAACTGAATCTACGATTGACGCCCTCGGGTATTCAAATAATGTACTGTTATTGCTGAAATGACAACAATGTTTTTTTGGTCATGACGGACCTTTGTTACATTTGGACCATAAATGTATGGTCAACCGTATATGTGAGTTATGTCCCTTGAAATTTTTGTCACACCTTTAAGTATGTATTTCTCGAAAAGGGTAAAAGATAGATTCCTGGAACCTTTTCCATTCAACTTATAGATAATATGTGTTACATCTGAAATGCTATGGTCAAAGGTCATTGGTCACATTGAACTTCGACCTAAGACATTATTATTGAATTAACTCGGAAACCGTTAAAGATAGTTGATAAAATGTAATGTAGAAAATGTTTGTCTTGTTAAGATCTACATTTGTTACATTGGGTCCAAAATTATTAGATCAACTGTTTTGGGCCTATAGACGAAAAACCGATTTTTGATGTCTGATTAAATGAATGAAAATTCCCTATAGCATACTCCAGCTCTCATACTCTGTTTTGTATAATTACACATCTCACAATGTAATTAAAATGTTTACATAGATATTCTGTATTTGAAGAAGGTAACACAGTTAACAATAGTTGCTAATATCCCCGTGAATATTTTCTGGAAAAAAGAGCGTGGGACGAACATTGTCAGCGCATGTTATCCTAAACAACTACTTCGATTTTGATGAAATGTCACACAGTGGTAGTACACCACCTGAAGATGTGCATGAAGTAATATGGTTGCTGCCCGACATTTTGAAGGGGAAATAATTCGTCTTTGAATATTTAATTGAAAAAGGGGGACGAACCTTGTCAGCGCATGTTCTCCTAAACGGCTGCTTGGATTTTAATTAAATGTTACACAGTTGTAGTACACCACCTGAAGATGTGCTTGAAATTATATGGTTGTTGCCCGGAATTTTGAAGGGGGGTATTTTATCTTTAAATATTTTCTGGAAAAAGGGAAGGAGAACCTTGTTAGTGCATGTCCTCTTAAGGCACCGACCATTTAACCTGAAGGGAGGGGGCTATGTTTTTTTTTCGAAAAAAATAGTCTGAAGCTGATTTTAGGTGAAAAAAATATTTTGGCTGGAAAAATGATGAAAAAAAATATTCTGAAGGGGGCTTTCTGCCCCAAAAAATAATGCTTAATTTCAAAAATTTGCGCGAAGCGAAAAAAATTTTCTGTCCAGAAAAAAAACCATAACCCCCCTCAAATTAAATGGTCGGTCCCTAACCGGGTACTTGGATTTTGATGAAATGTCACATAGTTGTAGTACAACACATGAAGATGTGCATGAAGTAATATGATTGCTGTCCAAAATTTTGAAAAGGAGATAATTTATCTGAGTATTTTCTGGAAAAAATGTGGGGGGTGAGGTATATCATTTTGTCCATACTTGAATTGTGTCCACAATTGTGCTGTGTCAACATCTGTATTGTGGCCACACACACTTCAATTTACACTTGCCATATTGATTCAGGGTTCAATTAGAGGGAGTTTTAACTGGCTGCCATTCGGCGACAGCTCTAGTTACATCGAGACATCAAAAGTATTGAGACTGTGAACAATATTAAATAATCACAAGATATTAGTATTATGTGTTTATATTTCCTCCTGTCCTTTATTAGTCTTACGTAATGATATCGGCTCCTTGATTTTTTTTTACCTTATAATTTTAAAACTTACAAAAAATGTATTAATTTGTTGGCAAAAAATATTGACCATCTCCTAAATGCTTTACACCATAACTAAATTTAAACAATTTTTCATATTGGCAGTATTGTTGGCATTGCACAATATCATGTTCTTCTTCCATAATTGATGGCGTTGTTATACCAAATCTGTTTAGAAGTATTTCAATTGAAGTTTCATATGTAAGAAGGCTTGATATCATAGTCAACGGAAATTATGTCCTTAGCTAGCTGTCAGTAACTGCGAGCATTTGTCCGTACAGTACCTTTGTGTATTGTCTTCATGTTTTATGTACTTCATTGTAAGGATACTCGTCTTGATAAGTTGGACTTTTTATGCCCCCGCGACGATAAGTCGGGGGGCATATTGTTTTACCCCTGTCCGTCCGTCCGTCCGTCTTCCGTCCGTCATTCCGTCCGTCTGTCCGAGGGGGGTACATGGTTTGTCCGCGCAACTCCTCCTACAGTTTTTATGCTAGAAAGTTTTTATTTTGCAGATCATTTGTACATATATTGAAGATGTGCATGTGATAAGGATTTTGATTTTGGTGCATATTTGTACAAAATATACATTGTTGAACTTAGTCATTTTTGGTGATTTTTCATAGAGGGTACATAGTTTGTCCGCGCAACTCCTCCTACAGTTTTAATGCTAGGAAGTTTTATTTTGCAGATCATTTGTACCTATATTGAAGATGTGCATGTGGTAAGGATTTTGATTTTGGTTAATTTTTGTGAAAATTATACATTGTTGAACTTATTCATTTTTCAGTGATTTTGTAATAGTGGGTACATAGTTTGTCCACGCAACTCCTCCTACAGTTTTGAAGGTAGGAAGTTTTTATATTGCAGATAATTTGTACTTATAATGAAGATTTGTATGTGGAAAGGATTTTGATTTTGATGCTTTTTTGGAAAAAAAATATACATTGTTGAACTTAGTCATTTTTTGGGTGAATTATTAATAGAGGGTACACAGATTGTCCTCACAAGTCCTACAATTTTGGTGCTAGGAAGCTTTTATTTTACAGTTCATTTGTACCTATATTTAAGATTTGCATGTGGTATGTATTTTGATTTTTGTTCTCTTTTTTTTTCAAAAATATACATTGTTAAACTTTCTAATTTTTTTGGTGACTTAGTAAAAGCTGGTACATAGTTTATCTGTGCAACTCCTAGAGTAACATGTGTTTAGCGGGGGCATCATATGTGTCTTACAGACACAAATATCATTACTAAAAAATCACAATTTGATTCAACCTTGCGCGGGGGCATGTCATCCTCTAGTTTCTAGTTTGATTTTAACTGTGAGTCTTTTTGTGTATTTATTTTTTAGCCATTCACCACACATAGGGGAGGGTTTGGATCCAAGAAAACGAGTTTAACCCCGTCGCAATTTTTGCGCCTGTCCCAAGTCAGGAATATGTTGGTGATTGACTTGTCCGTGTCTTCTTATAAAATTTTAGTTTCTTGATATTTGGGTTATTGGATGTGGTTTGTTTCCATTGATTTATCCACTTTTTTTACCCTTTTTGGGCCATTTAGGGCTTGCTATATGGTGTGAGGTTCCTCACTGTGTTGAAGACCGTACGGTGACCCCTAGATGCTTTGTTTTGGGTCGTTTTAACCTGGATATGGGATGTTGTCTCCTTGACATTTACCCCATTTCCTTTCTTTTTCATAATAAATTTATTCATTAATTTGCTTTATAAACACGTTTACTTATTCGAGCATACGCGAAGTTTCGTGTGATAAGAGCGAGAGGTTTCTGGAACACAGTCATATCAGCCCGCTTAAAATCAGTTTTTGCTGAAATTGGAAATGGGGCTACATCTTTATCATGTTATATCTCTAAGTATATGAAAATACAGTAGAAACGAAAGATTGCGCGCATATTTACAATGTTACTACGTTAAATTGAAATAGTTATTATGCAAAATGTTTGTTTTCATTTAGGAGATTGATTCCACGTTTTGTTATAATTTCCAGGAAATAAATTGTTAAACATGTTCCTGAAATTGTTTTCTACTGCATTTGTTCTCCCCTTGAATTTATGACATAATAAAATCACAATTACTAAAGCATTAAAACTATTTTGTGATTGATATTTAGTTAAGATGTGTTTGTTAATTCAGATCGCTAAATAAATCAGAAATGTTAAAAGAGGTTGAATTAGTCCAATTTAGTGAATAAAAACAGTTTTCTTTATATTTTTCAATATTAAATAGTTGGATTTTCCTCTCATTTGAAACGAATAATTCTACTGCACATTTTTACACCATGTAAAAATCTTTAAGATTTAGAAACATGAATGACATGATCTCTATCAGAAAAGCTCTGTTCATCAAGGCTAGCTGATATCGAAATTAATAGATTTGTGATTTGTTTATACATCCTTGCAGCAGAAAAATGTTGAGGATCATGAATGAAGTGGTTTGACAACTTTGATAAATACCAAAGTCATGTAATTTTTCTATATATATGTTTTTCAAAGATTTTTACTGTTGCTGGTCCACATTTGTCACACGTCTTCTAGCTGTACTAGCTGTAACTGGAGGCTTCAGTAAAATTTGTAAATATCATCTTGCTCTCCTAGTTGATGGCTAATTATTTGATGAAGAGTAATTCAGAAAATATTTTCAGCAAAATTGAATATGTAGTTTATTTGTTTTGATATTAATATGAAGAATATGTTTTGATATTGATATGAAGATTTCTGTCTTTCCAGTAAAGTCTTAATTTCTTTTCTATTTCATTTGGTATATTGGTCTTATTGACAGTGTAGGACAATGCACGTATTTTCCAATAGTCTATCTTATGTAGACTGTTAAATGGTTTTGTTCTCTTGGATTAGTGCAGTTAATATAATCATGACAGAGACATACATTACAGAGTAGAAATCTGTCTTGATAAACCAAACAACTAGAAATTCATAACATTAAATTTTGTTGTAATATTTTCAACTATGTGATATGTAAAAAAGTTATAAAGTAAGTTAAAACCGAACTGTCAGTCTAAAAAGAACAATCCAAGGACAATGGCAACGTCGGAAAAACAAGGAAACAAAACATAACAAGAGAACGGCACAGAAAAGAAAATGAAGACACGCACATATACAAATATGAACAACACGGACCCAATAAAAAACCCCATGGGTGAGATCAGGTGCACCGGAAGAGTAAGCATATCCTGCTTCTTATAAGACACCCGTCGTGTTGAACATGTCAACTCCTGTAGTAAAGTCAAATCCGGTAGAGGAAAAACAAAAGAGTCTAGAGCTCTTTCACATTCTGCTAAAAATTAACAATGAATTATCACACTCTAAACCGTGCAAAGTTTTGTTAAAAAGGTTTAATAATGTAATTGCAGCCTTAAAATGAAGTCAGGTTTTATTATAATAATTTCTTTTGCGTTTTTCAGGTTTAATCGGTTTGTCAAAGGAAGCCTACAGTGAACACGTAGATCCATTTTTACCAGGTCATGTAGAATCATATAGACTAGACATGTTAGGAAAGGCAACGTTTGAAGAACGGATACGTTTTCATAAAATTGGAGAATCACCTGCATATAAAACTCTTGTTGATATCGGAGGTAAATACGAAATATTCATAGAGAATATTACCTTTCATAATTATGTATTATGGTGACCTCAATTGCCAACCTAGACTTCTTAGCTCACCTGGCTATATAGGTCGACCTTTTGTCATCACTTGGAGACCGTCGACTGTCCGTTCGTCGTAAACTTTTCATTCAAAGAATTTTTCATCCGAAACTGCTTGATCAATTGGAACCAAATTTGGTCACAATAATCTTATGGTGGTCCCGTTCAAAATGCACAAAATGCAAGTCCGCACTTCACCAAAGATGGCTGCAATCGGAGAATTTAGTTTAAAATTTGACTCTTTTTTAAAAGATCTTCTACTCTGAAACAATGGAGCTGATTGGAACCAAACTTGGTCACAATAGTCCTTTGATGGCTCCCTTTAAAATATGTCCATCAAGTTTGCATCATATCCAAGATGGATGTCAGTGGGGAACATGGTTTTAACATTGGACCCTATTGGAAAGCATGCAAGGATCTTCTTCTCTGAAGCCGCACAGCCAATTGTGATTAGATTTGGTCAGAGAAGTCCTTGAGTGGTCTCCTTTCAAAATTTTTCCGGCAATCTTGCACTTCATCAAAGATGGCCACCAGAGGGGAACTTCGTTTTACATTTGAACATATTGGGACGACATATTCAAAGATCTTCTCCTCTTAAAGTACTTGGCCACTTGGAACCGAATTTGGTCACAATAGTCTTTTGATGGCTCCCTTTAAAATATGTCCACCAAGTCTGCATCATATCCAAGATGGACGCCAGAGGGGAACATGGTTTTAACATTGGACCCTATTGGAATGCATACATTTCTCTGAAGCCGCACAGCCAATTGTGACAAAACTTGGTCAGAGACGTCCTTGAGTGGTCTCCTTTCAAAAATTTATCCAGTTTGCACTTCATCAAAGGTGGTCACCAGAGGGGAACTTCGTTTAACATTTGAACCTATTGGGAAGACATATTCAAAGATCTTCTCCTCTTAAAGTACTTGGGTACTTGGAATCATACTTGGTCATAATGATCGTTAGCTGGTTCCCCTCTTATGATATGTCCACATCGCATCCAAGATGGTCCAAGGGGAAACATAAATTAAAATTGGACCATACGGGAATGCATTCAAGGATCTTCTAATCTGCATCGCGCTGCCACTTGGACCGTCACAATAGTCTTTTGGCTGTCCCCTTTCAAAAATATTTCCAGCAAGTCTGCATCTCATCCAAGATGACTGCTAGTGCGTAACTTAGTTTAACATTGGATCAAGGGGGAGGGAGGTATTTAAAGATCTTCCCTGAAACTTCTTGACAAATTGGAACCAAACTTGGTCACTATAGTCCCGAGTTGGCCCTCTTTCAAAACATTGCATGTAGACAGGATGGCAACCAGCTGGGGGCGTAGATTAGCACTGGACCTTATGTGAAAGCATTTAAATTTCTTCTCCTCTGAAGCCACAGAGCCAATTAGATCCAAAGTTATTTACAAAAGTGTTTTGGTGGTCCCTTTTCAAAAATGTGTCCGACAAGTCTGCACTTTATCCACGCCTGGAACCGCTTAGTTTAACATTAGACTCTTTTGGGAAACATATTGAAAGATCTTCTGTTTGAAGTACTTGGCCAATAAGTGACTTGGAAATTAGCGACTTTATTTCCGTTCTTAAAAATTTACACATACAGGTTGTAACTTTATCGAAATTAAGGACCCCTGACGCAGGACAAATCGTCAGATGTACCTGAGAAACCGTTATAAATAGTAGCCCTTGCATATGGAATCTCACAAAACAAATAGAGAAATAAAAGGTCATATTATTTTGACAATGTTGACCAAAGATAAAGTTTTGAAACCGTACAGGTCAAGAGAAATAATTTTTACATTGTAGTTAGTTTATGATTGAGATCCTTGGGTTTGTCTGGTATAGAGTTGTGTCCATTAAGCGTGTAAAACGTTAGGTCTAATTCGGTATCTCCGTTTTAGTTGGCTAATGGAACAACGGCAGTAGAATACCGAAGGAACAAGGGAAGTGATGATTACAAAAATCGAAGTCCAAAGACATGGCAAAAATGGCAACAGAGAAAAACAAAGACAAAACAAGGACGTGAGACAGCCACAATGCACGGAAATAAAAAGGACGACATTAAGAACAAAGGCACTCATAGTGTGAACTCCCATGAAAGCCGGGAGTGACAACAGGTGCTCCGGAAGGGTAAGCATGTCCTGCTCCACTAGTGGCACCCGTCACACTATTAGTGAGTCAATCCAGGGTCGGGTGAAAACCGGGTATGTCAAATCCGCGAAGACGTGATATCTAGCTGAAAATGTCCGTTTTCATTTGGGACACAGACACGTCACATCTGTCAATGATGTCATGGTGACGGGCATAGAATTTCTGAAGGGATGAAAGTAACAAAGGCTGAACAAATCCCTGACTAAGCAGCTTTTGGGACAGTATTTCTGCTCTATTAAAAAAATCACTGTATACAATTCATGCTCGGCAGTAACGAATCAACTGTGAAATGTACAATCCATATGCTGGAGAGGTAGGTATATTGCTGCTCAGAAAGGGAAAGTTCACAATTGGGAAGTTAAAGTCATCACGTTTGTCATATAGCTTAGATTTCAAACGTCCAACTTCGTCAAAAGATCGAAGTACGAAGCTGAAGCAGGTGTATCAGTAGTCTCTTTAATTAATTATAAGTCTTTTAATGAACCATATTTAGTCACAATAATCCTTAGCTGATACTCTTTGAAAGTCTGTAGCGCTCCCAAGATGGTCGTCAGCGGGTAACATAGTTTAACATTTGTTCCGATGTGAAAACATTCAAAGATTTTCTCTTCTGAGGCAGAAAAGCCAACTGAAACGAAACTTGACCACAATAGTCCTTGGGGTTGTCCCCTTTTAAGAATATGTCCGGCAAGTCCCTATCTTATCCCCGATGGCCGCTAGTGGGAAACATAAATTAACATTGGATTCTATTGGGAAACATATTCAAAGATCTTTCACTCTGAACTTTCTTGGTCGCAATAATGGTTTTTTGTTGGTTCCTTTTGAAAATGTGTCCATTATGTCCGATTTGCATTCATAATGGCTCCTAGCCAGTAATATAGTTTAACATTGGACCCCAAAGGAAAGAATGCAAAGATTTTCTCTGAAAATAAATGGCCAATTGAATCAAAATTTGGCATAGTGGCGAGGTATTATGTGATACCCCCAATCATGTGTACGTCCGTCTATCCGTTCCCAGAGGTTTCCGACTGATAACTTGAAAACAAAATAACATACTGTCTTCAAACTTGTGGTATGTAAGTTCTTTACCACAAAACTCTGGCCAAGTTCGATTTTGATCTTAGAGGTGTAAGGGGTTCCGGAGTTATCCCTTGAAACTTTGAAATTTTGCGAATTATAGGGTTTCCGACTGATAACTTGAGAATGAAATAACAAACTGTTTTCAAACTTGGTATTTAAGTTGGTTAACACAAAACTCAGACCAAGATCAATTTTGGGTTTAGTGATTCAAGGGGTTCTAGAGTTATGCTCCTTAAGACTTTGATTTTTAACTTATGAATGAAATAACATACTGTCTTCAAACTTGCTATATAAGTTGTTTACCACAAAACTTATAGACCAAGTTGGAAGTTGAGTATAGAGGTTTAAAGGGGTTCTGGAGTTTTGACCCTTGAAATTTTTTTTGAGAATTTTAATGTTAGATTTTCCGACTTGAAACTTGTGAATGAAATACATGTAACATACTGTCTTCAAACTTTGTATGTAAATTGAATACCAACATACAAAGACCAAGTTAAATTTTTGGTTGAGAGGTACACAGATTTCTCGAGTTATGTCTCTTGTAACTTTGAAATTCTGTGAAACGTGGCGGGATTTCATGTAATGCACCATAACCATTTTTTGACTAATTTTTATTCTCTTAGAACATGAATATTTTGAATTTGAGACGAGAAAAGAATGACCTTAGAGTTGTTTTCCATATTTTGAAACGAATAAAGTTGTAATAACAAGAACGTTTGACTAGAGGCCACAAGCACATTGGACACATCACGAGATCAGTTCTTGCTGTTGCAATTGGTTAATAATTTACAATACACCAGAGGAGTTCCTGCGCAATCAGACGCATTCATCCGTATTAGCTTAGATTAAGATCTTATTGACAATTAAAAATGCTAGTAAAGATTTCGCTTCTATAACATTGTAGAATTAATTCGCAACTTTATTCCTTTTTCAGATACTAAAACAGTTGAAGAGAACATACGGGTATTATTTGAAGCCAGTGTAGAGAAACGTTTGATGGCCGATAGACGTATTGGTTGTTTGTTGTCAGGTAAATTTATAATTTATGTGTTGTGACGTTTTCAACTCACTCTTCTAATCAGTTAAGGCTTTTGCCACCACTTGACGTTTTCTTTGAGGTTCTTCACCAAGTTGTATACTCGGTTGATATGAATGATTTGGTACTATGTTTTAAGCTGAATATCACAAAAATCTGGTGAAATCAACATGCCGGCATGAAAAATGTTAGAATGCAACAAACAAACATCACAAAACCTCAACAAAAATGAAATTTCTTTATCAAAATATTACCCACCCAGGAAACCATATCTCAATTACAGGGGACGTTGAACGTCCCAAGTCTGTCGTCTCTCTGTCGTAAACAGAACCTTTCAAAGATCTTCTCCACTCTTACTAATACGAAACATGCATAAAAATATATTATTATATGGGTAATGTTCATCTAAGATAGAAAACAACACAAATAAGTAAACGTCTAAAATACTTTACGTAACATCGTTTCCAGATTTAAGTAGACTGGACTAAATTGAATTTAATCATATGACCACAAGATCGGGATGGTTTCATTAACAAACTGATCTATAGTTATCTTTAAATATAAACTGAAAAATTCAATGGTTTTTTATAGTTCAATAACTATATCTTTGTATGACATTGGAATATGTGACATGAGAGGTCAAAGCTTTATTAAAGTTGCCGAGTAGAAAAATCGGCCTTATCCGATTGTTTAGAGCGCTTTTGGACTTTTTATGAACTATGATATGGGTCGGTCAAGCATCAATGGCAAACATGACAACTAGCCATATGTAATTGGGCTACGTTACAACAAAATCGACGCATAAGTTGATGACGTCAGGAAGAGCTTTTCATGCAAAGATGTTAATACAAAACCATGTTTATTTCCGATTGTTTTGCATCTATTCTTTCTTTAATATTTTGATTTCGACTCTTGACAATTCTGTTCGGTAATCTAATTAGATTTTTTGCAGTCGATGCATTATATATACGAGATCATACAACAATTCCGCCTCGATCACTTAATGACATAAGTTTCATCTTCCGGTGATTAGACCATATGGTATGGGGATTTAAGAGGTCCGATTTGGAGCACTTCACAGTTTATAGCCTAAAACGTCATGAAATTATGTTTTTGAAGTAGATGTTTGGTCATAATGGGGCGTATATGTTTGTGATGTAGGGCAGACAAACAACAAATGGTGAATCAAAGTACCAGAATTCAGATATGGCCTATTTGTGCCCATTTTGTTCGATTTTTTTACCTCTCGTTGCTATTCTTTCGACCCTGGGTAAAATATTTAAAAAGAATTGGCTGTCGTAACCATACGTCAATGTCCAACAAACCATCGGAGATATTTCTTAAATAGTTATAAAACTAACAGATGATTCTGTAATAACCTTGTTCATTCGCCATTTTGTACTGAATACAGTTTCGTAATTTTTTTCACATACAGTTGTTTATTTTATCTTTAATAAAATAAAATTAATTTCAGGCTTTTTATAAGGTAGGAAATTTATAAATAAGTGCTTTTGATTGCTTTTTTTCTTCCGATCAAGTTTTTAGAAATTTAATTAACATTTTGACTATAAAATCTAACAAATAACGAATTGTTTTGGTTACTTTCTGCAGTTCTAATTACTCTTAATTCATTGAAAATCATAGATATTAATTTAGTTTTCCATTATCAGTATAATAATAATCATTACCTCTGTTTCAGTTTTATCATTTGTCTGGTTTTCACAACCCAGTAGCCAGTACTTCGGTGCTGGCCGGAAAAACGATTTTATTTGGAAACTTGCAATATCTATGCAAAATTTTGTTCTGTTCAAAACTAAGGAGTATCTCTCTCTAGCATACCTTTGTCCTTAGCTGATTTTGGCTTTACTATTTATATCGTATTGCTAATTTGTTGTCTATAAGCTGTGACACATATTTCGGTGGATTTCGAAATGCTTTGATTTGATCTGCACTGAAGAGACACAAGTTGTCGAAATGCGCATATTAAGAAACTAAATTAACAGTAACTTCTTTATTTTATTGCTTATTCGACAAATCCCATCTATAAGGTTGAATAATATTAACCCGATTTGTAGGTAATTTGTTTAAAAAGAAATTTCATTGAGGTCGAAGGGAGGAAATTCTACAGAGAACAATATCAAAAAGACTGACGAAAAGATACTGTACTTGCACATTCACGTTGGGAGGATATATTGATCGAGATACAACAAACTTCTCTTTTATGAAGACTATGTCTCAAGCAAACTCATTAAAGTTGCCGGGATTAATAAAGCTTGAGGATGCTCGATTTTATAGTTGATTTTTTGGTAATGACTATTTTACAAACTTCACTTCAATATATTGATACGAGATATAATTGGTATACTCTATCGGCCTAGACAAAGAGTCATATGAAAGAGTAGCTTTTCTTGAAAATGCTTGATGCACTTTATTTCATTTATGAACCCCTCATGGTCCTTTTTCAGGCAAAAGCTGACCATGTTTGTAATAACACATTGCCTAATACATGTATATCTATAATTGCTAACGATCACTCATCAATGAAAAAAGTATATCATAGATTTAGTGTTGTTCAACACCTAGCAAGTGAAAGTGCTAGGAACGCATTGAACTTACTATGAGATGTAAGTGTTAGCTCATTGTTGAGGCCTCATGATGATTGAAAGATAACGACTAACAATAAAAACTTTGTTCCGATTGCCTCTTCAGTCTTGGTGATTGAAAGATCCGCTTGATTACCGTGTGTATTAGTAGGATTATGTCTCATATACATTAATTGCATATTCCTTATTTTTTCATTTATCAAGGAAAAAGTATAACTGCAAATTATTAAGCAACGACAACTAATTCTACCAAGAATTTACAAAAAATAAATAAATATTCAAGTATCCGCCTTGAGTATAATTTCGTTTCAATATTTCTTTTGTTTCAGGTGGCTTAGATTCTAGTCTTGTAGCAGCGGTTCTAGTCAAGAAAGCTAAAGAAAAAAAGCTACAATATAATGTACAGACGTTTGCGATTGGTATGGAAGGAAGTCCTGATTTAATTGCTGCTAGAAAGGTATTAGAACTTACTATCAGGTATTTTCCAAGCTAATTCTTGAAGGCCTAATGGTGACCTCAAGATGAAGAACAGCAATAAAAGGGTTGATCCTTTGCTTGGTTGTACCATGTACTTGTAGAGACCTTGTGTCATGTGGATTCACTCTATATCCTATCCTTGTTTGAGTAGTTCGTTTATGTTTAAATGGTATTAATTGTAGGTGATGTTTTAATTTGATTTGTCCTTTTGCCTCGTGGACTTTTCAATTTTATAAATTTGTCTGTAATTTTGTTATTACCCCAATTTGACCTATTTTTAAGTTAAAGTTGAACTCTCAAAATTTCCTGCGATAATACCACCAACGTCCAGTAGGCAATAGCTTATATTGAATGAAGACACATTGAGCATTACCAGGACCAATTTGCATTACATGGGCCAAAGACTGACTTCTACAAAGTGTTTATTTTTATTAGAATTTAAAAGGATCTTTTTCCTTGAATTCATTCAACATTAACATTTAGAGGTGTGTCACATTAATGAGAGCGGAAGGAAAGAAGGCTAGTAAATTTGCCCTTATTGTGTCTTACAACTTAATCTAAAATATTGCTATGTACTTTGGCACGCGATAGTAACAAAAATGCGGTATACCTAGTATTTCGAACGAAAACTAGGGTTTTCGGCGAAATACTATGTATACCGATCGGAAACCCCTAGTTAACGTGCGGTATACCTAGTATTTCGCACGAAAACCCCTAGTTTTCGCTCGAAATACTAGGTATACCGCATTTTTGTTACTATCGCGTGCCATATATGTACTCGATATGTCTGATATTCACTTTCGTTTTAAGGTTGCTAACTACCTCCAAACTGAGCACCATGAAGTGATATTTACACCAGAGGAAGGAATTAATGCTCTTGAAGATGTAATTTATCATCTAGAAAGCTATGACGTCACTACTATTCGCGCCTCTGTTGGTGAGTACGTTAAATGTTTTGCAGTAATGAGAACTAGTATTTCATATAGTTTGTCTTGAGATAGATCGACACAAATGCACGGCGCATTCGATTGGCGCATTTGCGAAACAGGAGTCGGATGCGGGATTGACTTGATTTTCAAGCCGGAATATTCCTTTATTGGCCTTTTCATTGTGACTTCATAATAGATTGGCATACACTTTCCCGCGAATTAGCTCCCCTTTCCCGTAAATATTGTCTATTTCGTTTACTATGTAAAATATGTCTCTTAATAAAACGGCCGGTGACATATTGATTTTATAGCTGTTCAGAGTGCATATCTCTGAAATATCAAAAAGTGAAAAAAAAATCAGTTTGGTAATGATTTCATATGAAGACTAAATAATAAGCATGTTCTCACAGTTTCCTAAATGTTCTTTGTAAATATTGCAGAAAAGTACAGAATTGTTCAAAGCCTGATATCAGAAAAGATGACCGGTGACATCTTATTTTGATTTTGATTTTGGAACATATGATTTAAGACCTACAGAATATCTTGAAATAAAAAAAAAATATGTTGGATATTTTTATTAGGCTCTAACTACCTTAAAGATAAGGCCTTTCTTGTTATATAAAGTAATTTCTTAGGAAACGAAAATTGGTCATTTAAGCATACAATGTATGTCGGCTATAGACGTTTAAATATATTAAAAATGTCAAACGAGTCTGTCACAGAAGAAAAGTCCAATAAAAATCAAATCCCAGTTTTTGAGCTACTGTGACAAAGCAAGCTAAATATTGAAAAATAATCTGGTTTACGGCTATATATGGCGTCTTTATATGCACGAATCCCTAACCAATCATCTTGCTCAGCATTAATCGCAAGGTTGGGACTTCCTTAAGGATGGTAAAATGGTTGTTACATCGACAGTTGGCAGTAAAATTCTTGTAGAACACCTACAAGACAGCATTGGAACAAATTGTACAGATTATATTTTATTCTATTATATTTTTACAGAATTGTTTATAACAAATGTTATTGAAGATGTTTTATATATTCGAAATTTTTACCGTGTTTACATTTTTTAAAATGCGGCTATGCACAGATACATCTATGGGCTGTGTAAAATAGAAAATGACTAAAACTTCTATTCCTCAATTACTTCCAAATGTTTTGATTTTATCTGCACTGATGAGACATAAGTTGTCGAAATGCGCATATGCAGAAAATAAATTAACAGTAACTTCGGTATTTTGTTATTATTTATAGATCTATTAGAGGTCTTGATGTTCCGTTAATCGTAATTGTATATTCGAAGTCTGAGAATCGCCACAATAACTGTTTACAATAATTTCCAAAGTGACGATACAGAACGGAACATTTCGCAATCATTGCGAACATGAATCACTTTAAAATTGTTTAGACCTACCTTTAAGATGTAGTAAAGCCTTCAATATAACCAGGGATAAAAATATCCGCTGAAGAACATTCGAGATTTCGTGTTCCTCTTAGTGTCTGCATTTATAGTATCTTTAGATTTTCAAAATCACCTATTATCATTAAAATGTGTTTATATTATTGTGTAACCTTCCCGTAGCATTGTTCTAAAACTAAAACAATTTGTTATGTTACAGGAATGTTTCTGTTGAGTAAATACATCAAGGAGAAAACTGACACAACAGTAATACTATCAGGAGAAGGATCGGATGAAATAGCTCAAGGATATATTTATTTCCATAAAGCACCATCATCTAAGGACGCTGATACTGAGAGCAGACGATTGTGTAACGACCTCTATATGTTTGATGTTTTGCGCGGTGATCGTTCAACAGCTGCTTGGGGGTAATTCAGTTTGTATAATGTTCCTTTCCCACTTTTTAAAGACCAAAACATAGAAACATTTGTTTTAGATTGCCTAGACTTGCATACAAGAAAATATTCATTTGTTTTTGATAATCATTATCTGAGAAGCTAATATAATACATATGATATCAGTGACTATAAGTATTGCTTAAACATCTTAATCCAATGATTTTGAAGCTAAATTACAAATGATCAAAGAACGCCAGCAGAATATGGAAGGAACAAGGAAAATGATGATTACAAAAACCGAAGTCCAAAGACATGGCAACGGCAACAGAGAAAAAAAAGACAAAACAAGGACGCAAGACAGCCACAATGCATGGCAATAAAAAAACGACATTAGGAACTAAGGCATTCATAGTGTGAAATCCCATGAAAATAGGGAGTGTCATCAGGTGCTCCGGAAGTGTAAGCATGGTCTGCTCCACTAGTGAAACCGTCACATAATCAGTTAGTCAATCCAGGGTTCAGTCAAAACCGGTCATGTCAAATCCGTGAAGTCTTGATAATACATCGGCAAAAGAATATCGAAGCAAATAGGGAGAAACGAATTTCTAAAATCAGGAAAAAGGCAATTTATATTCAACACATATGAAAAAAAAACACATAACAAAACCACAAAACTAAGCACTAGCAATGCGATCCCTAAATAAACTAGAGGTATATTAAGGTTATAGGACCAATTATGTATCAGGATTTTAAAGCTTAGGTATAGGAACATTTCTGTTTTTTCAGAAATATTTCACATATAATTCACTATTTTCCAGGCTTGAAATACGCGTCCCATTTTTGGACCATAAGTTTAGTAGTTACTACCTTTCTTTGCAAGAGGAGATGAAACAACCACAGAAGGGAGTAGAAAAGTACCTTTTACGATCAGCATTCTCGGGTACAGATCTCTTGCCACATGATATACTTTGGAGGCCAAAAGAGGCATTTAGTGATGGAGTGTCCTCTGTGAAAAGGTCATGGTTTGAAGTATTGCAGGAATTTATTGGTGAACAGGTAGTTATATTATAATGCAAATAAATTTCCTTAATTTGTTGACCGTAAGGGTAGTATTTTGGTATACCACCCGTACGAAATTCTCCTGGCGTAACCTTTACGTATTTATTACGTACTTTTCTGATTTTTCCTTCAAGGATTTTCTATTACTTTCTTATAATAAAACTACTGGATTCCTACAGGAACGTTACAGGATTACTGGCGTAAAATAGCCCGAAATATTTAAATTAGCAGGATTTTTTTAGCAGGAATTATTACAGGATTTTTTTTACCGTAAAAAAAATCCTGCAAAAATTCCTGCTTCTAAATTCCGCCAGGATTGCTACAGGATTCCTGGCGTAAAATATGCCGAAATATTTAAATTAGCAGGAATCTTGTAGCTGGAATAATCACAGGAATTTTTTAACGTAAAAAATTTAATCCTGCTACTAGATTCCTGCAAATCACCGTACTGTAGAAAAAAATACTGCAGGACACTCAAAGATTTTCCTTACAGGAATTCATATTGGATTTTCTCAGAAAAAATTTTCCTGTTACAAAAAAGACCCAAAAATGTGCAAAAATAAAAAAGATACATCCATATATACATTTAATATCTCCATATCATTCAGTGAATCACACTGATACAAAGTTGTTACAGCTAAAATGTATATATACTGTATATACACAAATATTTAAGATTGATACCCAAGAGAAAATAAATCTGGGATCCCACCGGGATTCCGCTTGGGATCCCACCGGGATTCCAACCGGAATCCCAGTTGATCCCACCGGGATAAAATTTCGGGATTCCCGCAAAAAAGCGGGATCCCGGTGGAAATCCCACTGGGATATTGTGGGATTCCCGGTGTGATATTGCGGGATCCCAGTGGGATTTCCACCGGGATCCCACAATATCCCACCGGGAATCCCACAATATCCCAGTGGGGTTTCCACCGGGATTCCGTTTTTTTTGCCAAATAAAAAATATAAATAAATAAAATATACCCAAATAAATCTTGCTATAGGACAAATATTGTGAGTCTAGAGGCTACAGTTGCTGAGAAATAGACTTGAATGTAAAAATTTAACAAAGTCACTGAACCATGAAATTGAGGTCAAAGAAACATGACAGGTGTCAGACTGGCGTGTACCCATATAAATCTCCCTACAAACAAAATATGACGGGTCTAGGTGTAACAGTTACTGAGAAAAGGACTTGAATGTGAAACTATGTCGCAGATTTTCTAAGTTCACTGAACCATGCAACGCAACACGACAGGTGTCAGACTGCCGTGTACCCATATAGATCTCACTATAGACCAAATATGACAAGTCTAGGTATTATAGTTCCTGAGAAAAGGACTTGAATGTGAAACTATGTCGCAATGTTTATGTGCTTATTGAACCATGAAAACAAGGTCAAGGTCATCCAAAATATATGCTGCTAGAAAGTCATCACTTGGTGGTGCTGTGGACCAAAGATGATGTTTGTATGTATTACCCTTGTTTTAGAAAAAAGTTTACGCCGCCGCCGGATTGCTATACCTATGTCTCGCTTTCAGCGACTTTCGTCGCAGGCGAGACAAAAAATTGAAATAAAAAAAACCCTGGCTAGATTTTATTTCATTTATATATATATTTGGATTCTGACTGTGAATTTCAGTATTTTCGAATCTACAAAGTATTTTATTTTATGTTAAAGGCTATCAATTGAAGTCAATTATCTAAATTTCTTTTTTTAATGTGGGTAAAAGTACATTACATCATTTTTTACCACCATGAAACCATTTAAAGCAGACTTGTTTATATCCTTACAAATATTATTTATGGTACAGATAAATTGAAACAAAGACATAATTAATTTTGCTGTTTTTAGTTTTAAATTGCCAACTCAACACAAATAATTACAAAGTATGGTTTTCACTTTAGTTCCTACTCTTTAGGCCCTATCAAGTTAATTTGTAGATTCTCATCCACCTGTAACAAAAAATCTGGGGCGGTTGGGAGGGTATTTATTTTATATTTTTTACTGATTTTCACTAAAATTGATAGGAATTTAAAGAAAATGTTTGAATAATTGAAAATAAAAAAAAATTGAGCGTAGAAAAAATGGGGCGGGTGGGGATGAGAATCTATTAATAAATTTGATGTGGCCTTATCATTTATTTTGTACTGGAGTAACTCGAGTTCATACTCTAGTAGACAAATAAACTTTCCAGGAGCATTCCCATATTGATCTAGATTTTTGCCTCATTCCCAAACACAATGAACTGTGATCCGAGGAAGCTTTTCTTGACCAAACAAATATACAACCTTGCTTTTTACATTGTATACTGAAAGCTCATATTTTCATAGATACGACAACGTAACCCTCAGTCCACTATGCTCCTGTGAGGGTTACGACTTGGTCCCATTAGGCAAAAAATAAAATATTGTTTGTTTCCCCTCCCACGACCAATTAACCCACTGCAATTGCAGCAACCCAAAAAATTCTATCGACCGTTGCTGTTAATTTTTTTTTTCATCTTTATTCAAAAAAGTTGTTATGTAGAAGAGGAATTATCAGAATATATTTGAAGATTTAAGTAAAAAAAATTTTTTTGAAGTAAATAAAATAAAATAATTCTCCTACCAACCTACCCATAAACTGAACAACCCAGTCGTCGGGTAGGGGAAACAAAATTATTTTTAATGTTGGCCTTGCCCGTAATCAAACATGATTATTTTCCTATTTAAATAGGAATTCCTATTTTTTTAATATACAAAAAATAAATTCAAAAGTTGTTCAGTTTTGTAAAACAAGCAGGAATATGATGTTTTCACAGGGCTAACCCCCCTATTTCCCATTTTTTAGGCAGTATTTCCTATTATTTCAAATTTGTACAAAATCATGTCTGCCGTAATGGAGCAGCCCCACTGTGATTCACACCGGGCAAAATAATGGATTTATTATGAGGTTATCAGACCTTTGATGGTAAAAAATCTCGAAATTAACATTTTTCCTCCATAATCAATCAAAAAATATGCATATTCTTCCTATGAAAAGTGTTGCACATCAAATTGAAAATCTGAAGAGAAGGCTTTGAAAAGTAAATCGCCATTTTGACAGAGATTAATGAATAAAATCATAAAATGCTGCCAAGGATTCTGCAAATCAATGTCGGTCATAGACCGGAATTAAGCAACAATATTATCCAGAAATGTCTGGATTTGGTTTTAAAATCCTACATCCCATCATATTCATCAAAGTTAATTTCAAAATAGCCGAAACTTTGAAAACAATTTTGAAAACGTGTACGTGTTTCAAAAAAGAATGTTTTGAGCCCCTTAAGGAGATTTTTTCACAGAAATATAAGAAACATAACCAGTAAAAATGATGTTTATACATCAGTAGGTATTTCGCTTGCAAATTGAAACAAATTTTGTTTCATTACAGGTAATGGGACCAAGTTGTAACCCTCATGGGAACGTAGTGGACTGAGGGATACATTATTGTATCTAATATTTTCATAGCTACGTAAAAACAGCGAGGTCAAAGCCCAAAATTTGGTTGAAATGCCCACGATATGAGAAGTTGGCATAAAATTGTTTCAATTTTTCAGACTTTTATCAATAAAACGTTAGAGGAATTCCTAAAACCTGTTTATTTCGAAAACATTAGAGGCGAAGCAGCGAAAGTAGGACACCAATAAATATGAGGTCGTCAAACGATGGCTATGAATGAAAGTACTACTTTAAGATCTTCCCTATGCCACAGAAACGCCAAAATTCTATTCAATAATTAAATTTTGAACGTCAATGCACGCCGGCCTTTTTTTAGGGATTTTTTAAGCTGGGAATTTCGGTATTTTTATGATTTAAGCCAGGGATTTCGGGATATACACGGTAATCGGGATTTCATCAGTTATTATTTTCTTTTTAGTTCGGGAGTGGGAGATTTAGAAAAAAAGACGGGATCTAGGGATATGACGCTTCCCCTCGTTGTCGATACGCAAATGCCAAATAATATCTAATTTGTGGCCGACAATCCTACCTACACATTATGTACCGAATCAAAAACAATCTTCTCTTGTCCTTTGTACAAAAGATTCAATGAAACAGATCGAGATATGTGACGAAAACCTATTTTAATTGTCGTCTGTCAGCATCCTTCGGTTTAAAAATATGTGCGCCAAATCTGACCTACAACGATGTTGAGCAATGTCGGTGCTGATTGGACAAGATGCAGCGATGGACCAATCATATTTATCGATACCTGGGACATTCGGATTATTCGACGAACCTTATTTGACCTCTTGATTTTTAAATAGACACGCAATTTATAAACAAACAAGACATTAATATTTCATGGATTTTTTTATAGTACAAATTTAATCATAGGTAGAAATTGATTTTCAAAAACATCTTATCTTTTCGTTGCATGCATTTTACTGCGCATGTCCAATGCATTTGACCTTCCCCAAGTTACTTTCACTTTCGTTTTGACAATGACGATCCATGGTTCTAGGTCCAGTTACAGTACGGAGTTATAACTGGTCCCAAAATTACGATTTGCTTATTTAGGCAACAACGTTATCCACGATGTTTCTATTCTTCCTAGAAAGCAATTAAATGTTCTAAACCGAGCAGCTGCACACAATGTAAATGGGTTAACCATGTTCAGCCATAGGTTATGTCCAGAATGAAGATTTAGCAAAATCTATTTTGGAACTTTTATATCTTATCTGCTAGTTCACATATTCAACATTTGCATAATCACTTTGGATAATTCTTTTGTTTTACGATGAAAAAAAATTGTGGGGAAAAAGGGGGGGTGATGTTTGACTAAAAACAGAATGTCAAGATGCAGACTATATATGTATTCAACACTAATTTATGCTTTTCTTTTTATATAAATGTCATACTTGGTGGTAATTCAATAAATAAACAAATAACATCGGGGAACAAATTGAGCAAACCACCGGTTTACTCGACCTGTTCTCTACAGAAACATGTGTTTGATTAAATAACTTCACAAAACGTGAGTAATTAAATAAATTATTGATAGGAGTGCATGCATAATCATATCAGTTTGCTACATTTGCGATTTTGAAATTAATAGTGTAAGGGGATTTTCTACAAATTTTCCATAGGTTTAACATTGGAATGAAAAAGGGGTACACAATCCTTAAACTTTACACATTTTAATCTTCTCTGAAACCACGAGGCCAATTTGAACCAAGCTTGCCAGGGTTGGTCCTATGACCACCAGCTCTCACCTCAGCCTCTATCTTTTTCATGTTCTGGGATTAATTTTTATAAAAAATCAATTAATTCCACAGAAAATTCTGGTTTTTGTTTTCCCGTTTCAACCAGAATGGGATCCCAGCTTCAGACAGTTATCCCGATTGGGATCCCAGTTTCAGATATTTATCCCGAACGGGATCCCGGCTCCAGAAGCTTATCCTGGCATATCCCGCCAATTTCACCGGGATTTCATCGGGATCCCGAATTCATTTTCTCTTGGGTATATTGTTTCTGTTTCTTTTTTGCTCAGTTGCTTTCTCTAAGTCCAAAATTCCTGTAAAGAAGGTGAATGAAAAAATTCTAAGTCCAACATTCCGTTTACTATTCCTGTTACTGTTGAAAATTACGGTAGGACAAAAAATATTCCTGTCTTGTTGCAGTAATATCTTTGCAGGAAAATTAAAATTTCTTACAGTAAAAAGTTCCATTTTCCATGTACGTTAAAAATTTTACAGGAAAAAACATTACGGTAAGATTACGTTAACTTTCCTGTAACTGTCCTGCAGGAATCCTGTAACATTTTTCGTACGGGCACCTTTTTATTGAGTATACACAACATGTACAATCCTTCTGGTGATTATACAGCCCGCTCTAATTGTACAAAAACGTCATTGACTTACCTTGAAGTAGTAATACTGACAAGATGTTCAGTATAATATAACATGCTGCCTTTAATTTCAGATGGTATACTAGATTACCACACTCAGAAAAGAATATAACCCTCAACTATTTTGTTATTTGTTTTATACTGTCTCGGGTGATATACTTCCTTCATGCGGTATAGTCTAGTATACCATCCTCAATTGAATTCGGCTCTTGACAAGTCTGTTCGGTAATTTTTTATTACCCAAATTTGCAGACAGTATGTGTATAATATCGAATAATATGTACATTTAGATTTGGATGGTTATTAATTACTGACCACCCACTGAAACACTCCCTTGCACTTAAATCATGTAAAACTTGTCAGCTAGTAAATGTGATCCTTTTAAAAATTGTAAGTACATGATCAGGAGTCATTTTGAGAAAAAAAAACAGTGACATCTTGAAGCAAAAATGTTCTTGTTGACAGCTCTTTAAAATATTTTCATCATCATAGTAGGTTTCGACACGTCAGGTGGTCACGTTTGGTCAAGAAATGCTTTCAAATTATTTTTTATCGTAAATATCCTACTCGACAGTTTGACATTTAACCACTTATGGACAACTGTTGCATTGATACAAAAAGAAACTGGTGTTGCCTTTATCAAATCATTATACATCCTGTTAAAGCAATCATAGGATTCAAAAACTTTCTTCTTAACACTAAAGATGTGCAGAGCAGAACGCATAGTGGCAAATTTCTACGTCAAAAGTTGCCTGGGTGGGCGAGTGGTTAAGGTAGTTCTACTACCTATACAACAACTGTAGTATATCGTCACTTGGGTGTGAGTTCGCGCTCCACATAACCAAAAAGGGTGCACTCGACTTACAATCGTAAGTGATAAGGTATGTTAATCACCTGCCCAAGGTAGGTGGTTCTCTCCGGGCACTCCGGCTTCCTCCACCACTAAAACGGACCGTCATGAAATAGCTGAAATACTGCTGAAAGTGACGTTAAACCCCATATCAACCAATCAACCTACGTAAACATTACAACAATATTTTGTATTTTATATAATTTGTAAAAAAAGTGCTTAAAATCGGATATTCCTTCTTCTCTAATTTCCAGCAAATTCAACCAACGCCTGACCGGTGGTGAGACAACTCGCGTGGAGTTTCCCACCAAATCTATTCGGAGCATAATCCTCGGTGTGTTACATTATGTCATCAGAGAAACATTTTCTACAACTTAAACACGTTAATTATAAAATTTCTCACATCTTGTTAAATAAATTTTCAAATATTTAATATTTAAAAACTCGCCAAGCTTCGTTTTCAAACATTAGCAAAATTTATTTTAGCAAAATTTATTTAACTCAATGTGAGAAATTTCATAATCAACTTAGTTCTCTTTGTAGAAACTATATTTCTTACATCGATCTGAAAAGGTGTGTCTAAATAATTACTGAAAATCACCCTTAAAACATTTTCTGGATCTTCCTTATTACTCGTGATTATAATATATTTAGTACTTTCAGTGTTTTTATTTTTCATATTGGTGTTTTTAAACGTTTTTATCCATTCTTTTCAGATAAATGACAGTGATTTGGAATCATCTGCATCTCAATACAGTCATAACCCACCTACCTCTAAGGAAGCATTGTACTACCGACGAATCTTTGAAAAGTATTATCCAGGTCAGTCTGACTGGATTCCATATTACTGGATGCCAAAATGGATAGGAGCAACTGATCCTAGCGCAAGAACTCTGAAACACTATAAACAATAGTTTCAAGCAGCATTATTCTTTTTTCTTATTTTAGATATTGTTTTTATTCTTATAGTTTTTCCTGAAGCATTAGCTAAAATCTTGGTTTCAATCAGTCTAAAAGCCTATAGGATATGTTAACAAAATAATGTGCACAGATAACAATTAGATCAAGTTTGTTCAGGCTTTAATAAATTTAACGTTTTATATCTCACGATTTTTGGCTTTAATAATCTATCTTGAAAGGGTAACATAGTTCTTTCTATGTTGTTCTTTTATGAAATGTGTTCTATATATTTTTATCGTGTTTGAGTTCGCTCAGTGCATATAAATGTGCAAAGATGATGTTGAGAACGGTCAGTTCAAACGGTAAGAGCAGTAAAATTATAGAATGTTTTTATCATTAATTCATTAGCCAGTAAATCATTTTCATCAAGATATGTTAGAATTTTTTACATTACATGAGTTCTTTAGATATTCAATATAATATCCAAAATAAGTCATATTTTTGGTAAAGTCAACTAAAGGATATATTAAATATGCTGACAACTAAGAATTTAAAAGTGATAGATAGTAAAGTAATATCAAAATCATAAACATTAATAGAAACCTTTCAGTTTCGATTGATTGACCCAATAAAAATCTTTCTCATTAAACTGCTATTTTGTGACCAATTTGTCCTACATGTAGATCTCTAAGTTTACTGTAAAATTAAATTGTATAATAAAGTAAAATTTGTCAACACGGTATTTCATTAAAGGTTGTGGTAAGCTGGTTTAATATGTGTACTTTTTAAATTTGATATGTGTACTTTTTTAGTTAAATATGTGTACTTTTTTAGTTTAATATGTGTACTTTTTTAGTTTAATATATGTACTTTTTATAGATAGTCCAAGAGAAAAACTAAAACAACATAGCGGTGCAAAAACATATGTATCTGCTAAAATAATACGAAATTAAACTTTGAATCTCTAAAACAAACAGATTTAAGAAAATTGAACATAAATGAATAATTACAGTTTGTTCATTTTCGGTATTTGTCCTTATTCAAGTGTTTAAATACGCTTTGACGGCTGATTACAAAGAAAATACATAGAAGAATAAGAAAATGCAAAAACACATAACACTGAAATATCCTTGCATCCGTGAATTCATTTGAAACTTTTGAAGCCGAAAGGTATTACATTGTAGTTGCAAATTATAAACGCCGTGTAACATGTAATCATTATTTATTTTTGCAATAAAAATTGACCAATCATCAAAATTGGATTTACACAAATTTTTGTTGGAGGTACTTCTGTTTATTCCTCAACTTGTTTTGATTCTGAAACTGCACTGATTTTTTTTTCAATTTTGATTTATACATGGTGTGTGATATGCTCATTTGCTTGGTCTGTATGGTTATATGATTTTTTATGTAAATATTTTCAAGAATGTTCTGTTATTGTGATTTTTTATTTTACATATTCAAAAAGGTCTCTCATCATGTTTATATATTTCATAAAAAAGACATTATACAAGTAATTATGAATTATAAAATCCTTTTAAAATCGAAAGAATTTGCAAAATTTCTTGAAAGTCACCATACCATTTTAAACAATTTATTTATAGAAAATGTTATTAATTTAATGGAGGTAAAAATCTCAAACTATTGCAGAGATAATCATTTATTTGTTGTGTATACTGTTGTTATTCATCTACAACTTCTGTGATTGAAATAATTACTCAAATAGGTTAAATATGTGTGACAAATTTCACAAAAAAAAGAATTAGCAAACTCAGTAATTTGTTTATATCAAAGTAGCAGTTAAAAAATTCTGACAAAAAAGGGCATAAACAAAAACAAAACGTTGTAAACAGAATCAAAAGTATAGTTAATACATAGAAACTGAACAACTCTTTTATTGTTGTTTCTTATCTTGAAATTACAGTGAACGTTCTACAATGAGCCAACATATCATACATCAAAGTAAATTTTAAACGACTTCTTACACTGCATACAAATTTCTTTCATTCAACTGCATGTACTCCACTAAAGCTACACCAATGTTGTCATTTAATAGCTACATCGGTGTCAAAACAGATAAATAGCTCATTGTTGAGGGCCTCATGGTGACTTCAGGATGAAGAACAATAATAAAAACGTTGCTCCATTGCTTAATTTACTATGTATTTGAAGAGATTTTGTCTCATTTGCATTTACTCCATATCCCTTCGTTGTTAAATAAAAAAGAAAAGATATGGTTGCAACCATATCAAATGATAACTGGATTTAAATCTTATTTCATCAACGGATGTGTATGTTATTTTGGTTATATGATCTTATATTGATTTATTTCATATATGCGGGAAAATGGTCAGCTTCAAACACCACAATACATTGCTATATGGAAATTTAAAAAATGCAAACTACAAACCAGCAGTATAATCACATGTTGCAGAAGGGTATGCATGATCTGAGCCACATGTGGTAGCCATCATACAGCCAGCTAAGATGTGTTATTGAAATATCTGTTGGGTAACTGATTCTTTAGTATCATCTTTTAAATCAGAAGATTAATTTTATAAAAACCATGGTTTGTTTTCCGGGGTATGTTACTTTGTTATTCTCAAATAGTAGGATAAAATCCGTCACACATTGATTGCGTACATAACACAAAAGTTGCCATGAACTACAGGGTAAAACAGGTCAGCATAATTTTTAACAATATCCAATTGCACACTATAATCGAAAGAGGGACAACTCTTTCCAAAATTAATATCACGGAAGTTAATTTACATGCGAGTTATTCAACTGGAATTATTTGATACAATGGCAGTATTAATTGGTAATCATTGTGAAATACGTAATATTTATTACACACCATTAATAACATGAATAATATAACAAATGGGTGATAATAATAGGAAGCTATAGTAAATCAATGTCAAAAAATGTCGCAGAGTGTCTAGAGCAGTGAGAACAAATGGCGTAGTAATATAGACACAGGTAAATAAGAGCTTAAATAAAATCAAAACATTGCTCCTTGACATATACATATAAAAAAACATTTCATTATTCCATTGGGTACAAAAAGATTTATAAACTGCCGTTAAATCACCGTTAAAAAATAATACAATACGGCACTATATTTTGCACATGAATATAACGGTAGTTAGGTACCAAAGATAGTAATAACTCAGGTAAGATATTATGCCGGGATTCCAGTTATGAAAAATTATGGGGATTTTTTTTTAAGCCCTTGAAATACTGAGGCTTTTTCGTATGGCACTTTGTTAATTAGCTTGGTACTTCATTTGTCCTCCTACTTCGATATTTTTGGTAATGGCTACTTCTTTCTGACATTTTTGGATTATGGCTTTCCATATTTGTTTTAACCTAAATGCTGCTGATCAGAGGTCGCTCCTTGAAACACATTTACAGCATAACAAGATTTACTGTTATCATGCAGCTTGGGAATATTTGTTTTCTGAATGCATTCATGATGTCAAATAAAGCTGAAGGTCTTCAATCACGTCGTCAACCACAGCAGCATCAATATTGTCAGCTTTTGTCAGCTGCATTTACTAGTATGTGATCAAGAACCAAATCCAATATTTCTAATGTTTTAAATAGGGAAGTTTGTGATTATACTGGTATGTTAGAAGACCTAAAATCGATGGAAAAAGTTTGCATGTGGATATAGCCCTTTCTGCTGCCGAAAAGACAAAAGCAACCCATATAGCCTGTAAATCAGCTAAGGACAGAGCTTTGCATGAGGGAGATACTCCTTAGTTTTCAGCAAAATTTACAAAAATTTAGATATTGTAAGTTTCCAAATAGAATCGGTTTTCGGGTCAGCACCGAAGTACTGACTACTCTGCTGGTGAATACCCTCGGGGATTAACAGTCCACCAGCAATGGCATCGACCAGTGGTAACAAATAAGTAAAAAATAAATGAATATATTCACATTTTGTAAAAATATGGGGGGTTTGATTTTGATATGAATCGCATTTCCAATGTGGCCACCTTGTAATTTTTTAACCTTTGAATAATGGTAAACGTAAATAATATATGGTCTCCTACCAGTATTATCTTTATGAGAATTCGTTGTTCTTCTCTTCAAAGGTATTTATGGAGTGGAGTCCGTAAAAAGATTCCACGTGAGAGAGATGTATGCTCTATATACATTTCAGTTATGGTGTACTTATTCTTGAGAGAATTTCTCATATATGGATTCACTATCATTCTTTCACATTTTGGCTTTTTTAATTTTTTGAAATCTTAAGGTAGATCGGTAGTCTTCCGCCATTTTGAATCTGTTATTTATGCTGTTATGGTATTATCTGCTTTTTAAATATGCAAATATTTTTATTTGTAATGAATCAATCAATATTATATCATATTATATAATACCAAATGCAAAGAACCTACATGGACTTGATTTCACATGTCTTTATGTTATTAGACGAGGTATGGTAACTCGATAATTAGATAAATGGGAAGAGGATTTTTGAAAAAGGGAGATAATCTGATAAAAATATTTTACAAAGATATCACTATGAAAATTCACATTTTACAAATTATATGGAAAACAAAGTCGGTGACCCCCATTTTTCTTTATATTTTCTGAAAGTATGTTCAAAGGGCTAACATATGAGTAAAATACAAAGAAATCTATGGAATAGTTTTAAAGGAAACAACCAAATACCTGTTTTTCCCTATATATTTATTAGAAATATTTAATTATTTTGATATCATTTATTTTAAAAACAAGCACGGTGACCCCCCCTTTTTTATTATTTTATTTCAATGCTCATATAATAAGGAAACTTTCCTGAGAAAATACAGAAAATCTATGGAAAAAAAAATTGGAGTACCCATCTTCCTTAAATTGCTTTTTCTGACTACCTGTTTATTGTGCCCACGTCTCATGATTTTATTATGTCAAGTTTTCTTACAATTGGCTCAATGAGTGCCCTGTGGTTGTTTAAATGTTGTGATCGTCTTCTACTAGTATATTTGTCGGGAAATGGATGACAGCTATTGTAAGAACACTTTGCCAATTAAGTTAAAGTTTGTTGACGATCCCGCATCCATGGATCAAAGGAAAAAAGACATGGATGTAGCGTTGCTCAGCAATTAGCAATGAATTCCGCTCAAGCCGGTGCTAGGGGCCGCCTTGAACTTGCTATGAGGTGTGAGTGATGCTCATTGTTGAAGGCCTCATGGTGACTTCAAGATGAAGAACAACAATAAAAGCGTTGTTCCATTGCTTTGTTTTACCATGTATTTGTAGAGATTTTGTCTCATTTGCATTTACTCCATATCCCTTCCTTGTTAATGGAGGTAAGTTCTAAACGGATGGTTGCAACCACGGAATATAGTTTATTATTGGTGTTTATTGACGAAGGTGGACGTTTGAAATATCAGCTACAGTATATTACTTCAAAATTGTTAACTTTCCCTTTCTCAGCAGAAATATACTTACCTCTGCAGCCTATTGAGTGTACATTTCACAGTTGATTCGTTACTGTCGAGCATGTAGTTTTTACAATGATTATTTGAACAGAACAAAAGCTACTAAATCATGGATTTGTTCAGCCTTTGTTAATTTCACCCTTCAAGAAATCATTAAAAGATATGAAGAGTCAGTGTCCCAAAAGGAAGCTTATATTTTCATCTTTCGTCTTCCTTGATTCGACAATACCGATTTGACCTTTTTCGTAGATTGACTCACTTAATGTGACGGGTGCTGTTGACAGAGCGGGAAATACTTATCCTTTCGGAGCGCCTGATGTCACTCTCAGTTTCATGGGAGCTCACACTGTGAATGTCTTGGTTTTGAATGTTGTTTCATTTCTGTGTTGTGCAGCTGTCTAACAAAAATAGCTTTCTTTGTCCTCGTTTGCAATGTCTTTGGACTTCGATTTTTGTAACAACAACATTTTATTCTTCAATTAACTTGTATTCAGCAGATATAAAGCTTATCTTCACATCCCATCGTTTTTAACTGCAATGAAGAGACATAAGTTGTCAAAATGCGCATATGCAGAAAGTAGATTCACAGTAACCTTGGTATTTAGTTATTTTAAGTCTCATTCAAATAAATCTCATATTTGAAGTTAGTTTATGGTGACTAAAATCAACTTTCTTCGTATATATCAGTATCTCTTCTGAAAATTAAAACAACAATCTAGCTGCAAAGGTTATGGAGGCTCTACACATATTCAAGTAGTTGTATTGTCTTATTCTTGATCTATAGTCATACAGAATCAATGACCAAGTGTCTGTCCAGATATTTAAGACATTATACTATTCATTTTTTTAAATGCAGTTTCCGTTGCATGTTGTCCGTTTATGTCCAAAAGGAAGGCTTGTACAAGTCTCGTAATCCGTAATACGATACAGTTCCGAGAATAACATGAACCTCCGTTTTTAGTGAGACGCGGTGTGAAGACAGGGTAAATGTCTCAAGTTATGCATGTATAACAACTTGTATGAAAAGCAAAATCAAAGTTATTAACAAGTCTGGTCTGATTGTTAATACGAGGCAATTCGCGGGTAAATTAAGTTAATGTGAATAAGTGCAAGTTGAAAGATATTTACCTGCAAGTTAGCTTATCTTTAATTTCCGAGTCCTTATAATAGTTCCATCTCTTCTGACCCGAATATGTTGTGTAGGTATCTTAGCTGATGCAATATGCTGGAACATCCTTCCTTTACGAAATTTGTTGTCGAAATGGCCATATATATTGCATTGAAGGGACATGAGTTGTCGAAATGGCCATATGTATCTGCATTGAAGGGACATTAGATGTCAAAATGGCCATTTGTATCTACATTGAAGGGACAAAAGTTATCGAAATGGCCATATGCAGAAAGTAAATTTACTGTACCTTTGGTATCTGTATATTTATTACCACTTGGCCGATACATTTGCTGGTGGACTGTTAGTGCCCGAAGGTATTACCAACCTAGTAGTCAGTACTTCCTTGTTGACCCGAAAACTGAAATTATCTCAAAGCTGGCAATTTAGAAAATTATTTAAAAACTAAGGAGTATATCTCGCTTGCATAGCTCCGAGCTTGAGTGATTTGGCCACTCACTGATACTGCCGATGTCTACTGAAATACATGAAGACTCTTTACCAAACCCTTCGGGAGTTTTGGGTTTGATTTTTCTTCTGTAGTGCGACAGTGTTTTACCAGCAGACTAGATTCCTTGAGCTAGCCGGCAGTTTAGCGGCGAGCACTCCTCGACCCTTCTTTCAAAATTACGTTTTGTCATATGCTTTTTCTGTTCCAAGATAGAGGTCATTGAGTTAGTAGTCTACCTGCATTGGGTTTTATTCGCATGTTTATGATACTATAGGGAAACGGGATAGAGAAAGGGGAGGTTTGGTTACCCATAAACCGGTTTAACCCTACCACTGGCTTTTACTAGTGCCGGTACCAAGTCCGGCTATCCCGAGTTCCTATCGTTATTTATGTTTGTCTCTTATTTTCTTTTGTTTTTCTGGTGAAGTTTGCTTGTAAATTGTGGCATGTGATTGTAGTTCCTGGCCATTGTAGGTGTTTGCTGTTTTCCTGTTTTTGTAATTTCCATTTAGATCTTTAAAGTAAGTGTGATTTTACAAAGTTTATTTTTTTAGTTTGTGGTCTTCGGTTTAATGTGCACTTGGAAAACATAACTTGTCGAAATGCCTATATGCACAAGCTAACTTTATTGAACCTTTTGTATCTTGATTATATCATATACGAGGACTTCACAAAAATGCTAATTACTATCTTGAAAATCTTCTCAGAGGATACGAGAAGGGAAGCACGAAGTTAACACTCCGTTAGTTATATGGTCTCAATAACAAGGTGGTTGACCAGTATAAGGTAACAGTCTCGCAACTTACTGCTGACATTTTTTTACATTTGGCTCGACCTAAGACGAGTTGCTTAATCTAATCTATCGGATTTGAATTGTTCCTGCCTATGAATTAATTCATATCATTTCTCAGTCGTCAAGTGATGCATGCATGTCGCCGAGATCGCTTCTTATGAGATTCATGTTACTGAATCTATTGTATTATGAGACTCGAAAGCATGTATTTTAAAAAACATTGCAAGAAAATCATCCTATACAAGCCTCATATAACCCACGTGGTTGCCTTGATATACACATCAAAACTTTTTCACGCGGAAACACTGTAGATTTTCAGTATTGTATGAACCAGTCATCCTTCGCAAAATCTGCCACTTAAAAGACAACAACTTTTATGAGATAGTAAATCTTAAAGCTATCATTAATACCACTATAAATTTCCAAATCAAAAATTATAATTATACTATTTTCAATATGTATATAAACAAACAAAACTTCTTAAAGTCATAGAACGGTTCTCAACGATAGACATACACCTGTTTACATTTTTACGATATAAATGTAGATATTGATGCATATTGTGTACTGCACGATCAACTAATTAAACAGTGCTTTGAACTCTTTGGTGCAGTGTGAATAATTCATAGATAACCAAGAATCCGGTTGTAAAATAAGTGAGAACCAAACCGACCGTAAAAAACTAGAAAAACTGTGGGCAAAGCTCACTAATAAATACCCCCGCATCCCCATTTGATTCCAGAAATTAAAAATCAATGAAATCAAATTCTGAAATAGGAGATGCACATCTACATTATGTCATAAAGACTGTGTTAAAGTTTCATAAAAATATATATAGTGGTTCATGATGAGTAGCGGATAAGATACGGTACCCACTTGTAATGTAATTGTGCTATGGGAAACCCCCAAAATCAAATGAAATTCTAAAATAGGAAGTGCACATCTACATTATGTCATAAAGACTCTTAAAGTTTCAGGAAAATCTATTCAGTGATTCAGGGGGAGTAGCGGATAAGAGACGGGTATTCACTTGTAATGTAATGGCCAAGTACATGTTTTGCTATTTGAAACCCCAAAAATCAATCAAATCAAATTCTGAAATAGGAAGTTCACATCTACATTATGTCATAAAGACTGTGTTAGAGTTTCATGAAAATCTATTCAGTGGTTCAGGAGGAGTAGCGGATAAGAGACGGATACCCACTTGTAATGTAATGGCCAAATACATGTTTTGCTATTGGAAACCCCAAAAATCAATCAAATCAAATTCTGAAATAGGAGGTGCACATCTATATTATGTCATAAAGACTGTGTTAAAGTTTCAGGAAAATCTATTCAGTAGTTCAGGAGGAGTAGCGGATAACAGATGGATACCCACTTGTAATGTAATGGCCATGTACATGTTTTGCTATTGGAAACCCCAAAATCAATCAAATCAAATTCTGAGATAGGAGGTGCAGATCTATATTATGTCATAAAGACTGTGTTAAAGTTTCAGGAAATTCTATTCAGTAGTTCAGGAGGAGTAGCGGATAACAGATTGATACCCACTAGTAATGTAATGGCCAAGTCCATGTTTTGCTATGTTAAACCCCAAAAATCAATCAAATCAAATTCTGAAATAGGAAGTGCACATCTACATTATGTCATAAAGACTGTGTTAAAGTTTCATGAAAATCTATTCAGTGGTTCAGGGGGAGTAGCGGATAAGAGACGGGTAATCACTTGTAATGTAATGGCCAAGTTCATGTTTTGCTATTGGAGACCCCAAAAATCAATCAAATCAAACTCTGAAATAGGAGGTGCACATCTATATCATGTCATAAAGACTGTGTTAAAGTTTCAGGACAATCTATTCAGTAGTTCAGGAGGAGTAGCAGATAACAGATGGATACCCACTTGTAATGTAATGACAAGTACATGTTTTGCTATTGGAAACCCCAAAAATCAATCAAATCAAATTCTGAAATAGGAGGTTCACATCTACATCATGTCATAAAGACTGTGTTAAAGTTTCATGAAAATGTATTCAGCGGTTGAGGAGGAGTAGCAGATAAGAGATGGGTACCCACTTGTAATGTAATGGCCAAGTCCATGTTTTACTATGGGAAACCAAAAAAATCGATCAAATCAAATTCTGAAATAGGAGGTGCACATCTATAAGTACATTTTGTCATAAAGACTGTGTTAAAGTTTCATGAAAATCATTTCACTGGTTAAGGGGGAGTAGCAGATAAGAGATGGGTATCCTCAGGTGTAACGGACGGACGGAAGGACGGACGGACACCCCATTACTATATACCCCCACTTTTCAAGCGGGGGTATAAAAAGAATTGTATAAACTAAGTGTAACTGGGGCTTGCTGTCATAACAACCTTCGAACAAAGCCGTAGTCTGTAGTTTTGAAAATATCCATTGGCGGAGATCTAGACAAAATGCTCAAAATAAAGATATTACTGGTGAAAATTACACCTTTTTTATGTTTTCACTGATATTTTTATAAGTTTTCACTGGGCTTTTCCGTCTCGTAATTGGTATACACAAATAGCCCAAACGATGATTTGATACATCACAACTGTATTACATGGCATCTGTCATATGTTCAGTAAGTGCTGCTCTGCCAAAATTGTGCATATATGAGTGCAGACTGAGGAATTTCCCATGAATCTCCTGTTGTCTGGCAGTCTCCTGCATAATTTGAGTTTGAAGATTTTCTTTTTCTTCAGTAAGGTATTTATGTTCCTGTGTTAAAGAAGGCACCTTCAGCTGCAGGGCTGACATCATCTGTGATACTTCTTTAATCGAAGTTTTTAATTTTGTAACTGTAAAAATATATAAAAATGTGATATGAAAGAAAATATTGCAGTTAGGAAAGTGCAAGGCAAAACATCTCTGAATTCATTTTCCGACTCAATGCAGAAATGCATAGTAAAGCAGAATCAATGTAATGCATGGAAAACTTGTCCCTCATTTGAGTAGTAATAGTCCAACAACTGTTGGCTCAAAAGAAAGCAACGGCTGTTTTAATACATTCGATGTAGACAGTTATTAGGGCCCCGCCACATAGTGGCGCACGCCTTATAGTAATCACTCTGCCCGCCCATCCGTCTGCCCGTCCCGTCCGTCAAAGTCGTTTCCGGGTTATAACTTTTGTGTCTTTTGAAAACTAAGGAGTATCTCCCTCATGCAAAGCTCTGTCCTTAGCTGATTTTGGCTTTAAATTTAGATCACTTTGGTTATTTGTTCTCTATCAGTTTTTAAACATCTTTGAGTTTATGGTCTTCCAAACGTTTAGATTTTATCTGCACTGATGAGACATAAGCTGTCGAAATGCGCATATACAGAAAGTAAATTCACCGTGACTTCGGTATTTAGTTATTTGAGATAGGCCTTTCATATTTTGCATGTAGATAGATCACTTCAAGACGATCGATGTGTCATGAATTATGATTGGTGACCTTTGCTCTTGATTTATGATCTTTGACCTTGATCATTGTCTTCAAAGTCAGATCATTTCTTTTGTAATGACAAGTCGTGTCGGAGCTATGACCTTTGTGTCATGGAGATAGACTTTTAGTATTTGGCATGTCGAATGATCTATTATAGTGTTTCCTCACTTGAACTGTGTCCATTTCTGTATTGTGTCCACACGCACTGAAATTTGCACTTATTACAGCGGGATGTCATCCCTCCGATGTCTAGTTTGCACCTACTGCTGTAACGGCCACGACTGTCATCATGATTTATCATATGTTTAGTAATAAATACAGACATACAGTGCATGACGTTCATTCCGTATTCACACTGTGACGTCATACCCTTTATCACATACCCTTTATCGCATGGCTTACCCTTTATAGCATACCCTTTTTCGCATGGCTTACCCTTTATCATATACCCTTTTTCTAAATTTTTTTTTCAATTTTACATTTTTTATTAAAAAAAATTTCGGGGTTAAATTTTTTTGGGGGGACAAAAACTTTTTTGGGGAGGATAACAAAGAATTGTTTGGGGTGAAATTGTTTTGTGAGTGAAAAAAAAAGCTAGCAAACTTTTTCCCTTTAAATGTTAGATTTAGTCGAAAACTTCTAGTCCTTTCCGCCCATTTTGAAATTTTCCTCTTCACAAAATACATGCATTTTCTCTTTCCGATTTAAATTTTTGACAGTATTTTTCGGATTTGGAGTCCTCTGTTTAAATATATGATAAAGTGTATAATACATGGCAAAATCCGTATCACATGCCGTATCATCCCTCGACCAATATCAGCCCTCGGGCCAGAGGCCCTCGTGCTGATATTGGTAACTCGGGATGATACGGCATGTGATACGGATATTGCCATGTATTATTCCCTATTTAACAGATAGATAGGATGCTTCTAGCTCACAATTATGAGTAAAATTTAATATGGGACATACATTTGTACACTATCTATTAAATATTACAACTGGTCAAAACGTAAAAAAATATTTATGTAGTAATGATTATTTATTTGTGCGTAACTATACAAAATTATGAAAAATTCCAACGATCAATGCTGGCAGGGTGATATATTTTGAGTTAGAATCAAAGTCTCTCCGTTTAGCCCGATCCACGTCAGGACCATTGCGGTTACCAGTTTGCACCTACTTTGCATTTTTGCCTTTTGGATTTCAGCTTTTGTCCAATTTGTTCGGTAATTTTTTTTATTACTCCGATTTAGACTATTCAACGTGAATATAAAGTCATTTCCTACAAAAGCATAGGTATACAAAGAAATGTCAAAAGTCTGTAAACGAAGAACTTCAGCTTACATTTAAGTAACACTCGACTACTCTCCAGTTGTGGAATCTGACAAAAGTAATAAATACGGATCTTACATGTTAAAAATGATTACATTTGGTAATGGAGCCGACAACAAGCACTTTCTTCTGTCTCTGGCATCTTGATGAAAAACAAGTGTGGATCGTATTGCATGGCCATACAGAAGTCCCCTACCGGTGGAATAATTCTTTGTTATACCAGCAAAAATAGTTAAAGAAGAAAAGTTTTCCAAGCCCAAGGCCCATAACTTGTAAAAATCAATGGACCCAACCCATACTCAAACTTGATCTGTAATCCATAGTGGTTGATTAACATTGCAAATATCAGCTTAATATCTGAATCAGTTTAGAAAAAAAGTCCGGAAAATCTATATTTAACCAAAATTTTCTAAGTCCGAGGCCTATAACTCCGTCAAATATTAATGGAATGGAACCAAACTCGAATTTGATCTTTAACTCATAGTGGTAGAATCACATAGCAAATATTATCTTAATATCTGGAAAGGTTTAGAAAAAAGTCTGGAAAACCTATATTTTACCAAAATTTTCTAAGTCAAAGGCCCATAACTCCGTCAAAAATCAATGGACCAGAACCAAACTCTAATTTGATCTGTAACGCATAGTGGTAGACTCACATAGCAAATATTAGCTTCTTATCTTCTTTCCCTCCGCCTATCTCAGTCTGCAGAGCCCTTCCACAAAAGCCATATTCGGTTGACCCGAACTTATCAAGAGGTTGACCTGGAGTTATCAAGGCTATTCTCCCAATGTTTGACAAGCAATATCCTTTTTATCCGTTTCGCAAGAAATAGATCTTAACTGGTTAAAGAATCTACAATATTTTCCGTTTTTAATTTTGTAAACACATTACCGTCACCAATACACAAAAATAAAAACGAGACGATCGAGAAAATATGGAAACTAGGTCGCTTATAACTTCAGCAGAGCCACCATTTTGTTTACATAGTGACGTCATAAAAGTGCCTAGAAACTGGAAGACGAATGTAAACAATGAGAGGTTCTGCAATGAAAAAAAATGACTTTATTTCGATTTTTAAACACGGTTCGATCAAAAAATTTCTAAATTGAATAACGTTTGCCGACAAAAAATATTGTGAAGTCACAAAATAACTACAAAACATTTCCCATTTTGTAAAAAAAGAATGAACCTCATTTCCCGCGCAACCTTGGGAGAATATGACACAAAACCTAATAAACTATTGTATAGAAATAAGAAATAAAAGACGATAACTTGATCTGTCATTCATAGTGGTAGACTCACATAGCAAATATTAGCTTCATATCTGGAACGGTTTAGAACTAAGTCCGGAAAACCTATATTTTACCAAAATTTTCTAAATCAGAGGCCCTTAATTCCGTCCAAAATCAATGGACCAGAAGCAAACTCAAACTTGATCTGTTACTCATATTGGTAGACTTGCATAGCAAATATTAGCTTCATATCTGCAACGGTTTAGAAAAAAAAGTCCGGAAAACCTATATTTTACCAAAATTTTCTAAGTCAAAGGCCCATAACTCCGTCCAAAACAAAACAGGAACAAACTCGAACTTGATCTGTAACGCATGGTGGTAGACTTACATACCAAATATTAGATAAATATCTCTTATAGTATGGTAAAAAAATCTGGAAAACTGAGTGTGGCGGACTGACGGACGGACTGACAGACTGACAGAGTGCAAACCTAAAGTCCCCTTCGACGAAGTCGGTAGAGGACTAATGAAACAAATACATGAGTTTTTGGGTGCATGTGTAATCTTACTCATTTCTGTGCATGTGTAAGCTTACTCATATCTGCGCATGTGTATACTTCAGCAACTTACTGTTCTTTGTAAAATGTTTTCTCAGCTGTCTGATTTCTCTGTTTATCCTGGCCAGTTTGATATGTCGGTGTGTTGTCAGTTTTCCCAGTGCTTCCTTGTAGTCTCGATGTGTAGTCTGAGTTCCTTCTGACATCATCGTCTGACTGTCTTTATCGTTCCCGTGTTGCTCTGTGTTGTCCTCCATTTGATACAAAGACGTGTCGATTCTACTGAAAACACAGTCTAAAAGATTGATTGATTGATTGAATATTGTTTAACGTCTACTCAGCAATATTTCAGCTATATCAAGACGAGAACAAGTTTGTTGATAAATAATCACTTTGGGGTATGGAAATGGCCATGGGACGGGAAATTCTGACTGCCACTGGAAAAGTAGGGTGAAATCGTCAAGGGCGGGGAATTTAGCCTTGTAGCCGATCACCTACGGACCACCCCAAAAAGAGCTTGCTACAAGGGTTCTTTAACGTGCAGGAAGCGTGGCATTTCTTCCAACACGTGGACCTGAGTTAACATCCCATCCGAAAGATGGGTTGTGTATTTATTAATCCCGCACAACCACGGAATGGGTCCTATTTCTATATCCCGGGACCCTAAAAGATAAACATTATTTACATAATTATTTATTTACACTTTTCATAAAATTTAAGTATATGGTGTATTATTAGTGGTGAAAATAAACGATTTCTTGTCGATTGAGGAAGTTACGCCACAATACAATGGCAGTACTAACTGCATTATTCAAGCTTAGTCAACTCTTAACAAATGAATTCTTGAAGGGCAAACCTGATTATTATGTTAGCGTAATTAAGGTGGTTCGGGGTATAAGGAAAATCCATCAGAATTTTGCAATATTTTGCAGAAATTGAACTTCAAAAAAAAAAATAAATAAATAAAAAATAAAAGAAATAAAAATAAGGGGTCACGGACCATATAAGCTCAAATCTTTCACCGAAAATTGGGGATGTTAAGAAATATTATCATTTTTTCATAATTATTCAAGTTACATCCACGAGAATTTTGATTAATTTCAGGTATTGCTAGCCCCTGTATGGAACTTTCTAACAAAAAAAAAAAAAAAAAAAAAAAAAAAAAAAATGGGGGTAACAGAACTTATCATGTAATTATTTCACAGTAGTGATTTCTTTGTAAGATATTTTTGAAATTACATCCCTTGTTTAAATTTTCATTTCCAAGAACTTTACAGTATAAATACCATTCTGAATATTGCCTCTAAAATGAGAAATGTACCAATTATTTGTGTTTTAAGCCAAATATTTTAAAGATTTGTCCAAATTTTAAAATATTTGTATATTTCTTTTATAAGAAATACCTGTCAAAGCATTAAATATATAAATCCAAATGTCGCCCGTTCAACACCCATTTCTTATAATTACATTTTAACCAAAATGTAAGAAAACACAATTTATTTACAGAAAAGCACACCATGTACATCAGGATTCAATTTTTACAAATTAATCCGCCACATGGACATGTGATCAAATGTGTTTCATGGGAATTGCAACTCTACATTGATATGCCACGTGATTGGTGTTCACCTATCAAAATGAATATGCATGAAATATAATTACTGGTTATCATCCCGAGAAAAAATCTGTCGCAATCGAAGACCATCGTTTGAGCAAAGCGCATTTCTTGTCACTGAATACACCATGCGTAATTCAGTATTGTAGGGGTTTGAAATTGTGGTATGGACGAAACATATCAGCGACATTTTTTGCAAAAATCGTATCGATTTGCTAACGATTCGAGTTAAATTCACGACATGATGTTTTTATTGCAAAATCGGGTCAATACGTCAAGCGAAGTAACGCCTAAGATCAACCCATGAATGAAAATTATTTATGATTACAAACAATTGTTCGGTCCTTTAAACGAAAACACCCTTGTATGCAATCTGAAACGCTTCGGTACCGTTCAAAATATTGATTTCCTGGTGTGAGGCAAAACAGTTGAACAGTGGGATTCATGATGTAATAACTGTTACCTTTCATCTTGAAAGCTACAGAAGCTACAGTCAACATCAGCAGGAGAGATTCTACCATATACCACTACAAAATAATAATAACACTCATAAAATTAATACTAAAAAAGATGCATCAAAAAAAAAAAAAAAAAAAAAAAAACAAGAAAATTAAAAACATCCATTGTACATGGAATACAGAAGTTAAACATGGATAGTTTGTAATAAGACTGAGGGGGAGGCATCGGTATTCAAAAAGATTAACGTATGGCAGCACTTCAAGATGTGTTTGTAGGTGTTCTGTCACACATACTTTTTCCCAAAATCCCTATATTTATTCATATCAAATTAAGTAAGGCATCAATATAAAAGCACTGCTGTCTGTCTGTTAGCCTATCCAAATCGCATCTATAGTAAACATCTTTGACAACGTCCGCTTTTTCATGATATCTTAATTTTTGTATGTTAACTTACCAGTATTTGATTGTCCTGCACGTGGCCAACCTGACGATATGAATCGCGTGCCAGACAGACTGCTGCTATGACAACACTTCCAGAAAAGGACCAATGTTCCCACCGTTGTTTGATGTTTAGGTCACCTGAAATATAAATTACAAAACAAATCGTTTTTATTTACAATTTCATACTACAATTCGTATATTTTACCGTGCTCTTGACAGCTATGTATCGAATAATATCAACCCGTGAGCCAGAATATGAAACACAGGGGCGAGTGAGAGTAGCGAATGAGCCCCACGCTTCATATTGTGCCCAGCAGGATGATATTTTACAATACAACAGCTGTCAAAAGCCCGATAACTTGTTAATCATCCTTTATTTTGTACTTTAGATTTGTAATTATTGAACTGAGGTTTCAAAATCTCCCAAAGTTGCGCGGGAAATTTGACAGACATGCCATTCTCGCCTTTTCAACAATTTCAAAAGCATGTTTTCAAGTTTTTTTTAATCATTTTATTGCCAAAGGTTTTGTAACTGGGTGAATATTTTGACGGAACTACTCGAAATAATGTCGATTTTGAATGCTGCAGCAACATTTGGTTGTAACGATATTCTTTCGTTCTTTTGGAGTTTTATGACGCCATAATGTGAAACGTCAAAGCTATGCAGGATATATCAACGACCCAGTTTCTGCAATTTTTCTGACGTCGTGTTTATCTTTTTGTGTAATCATGATTCCGTTTTGAATACATTTTCGGAAAGGGCAAATGCAATACGGGATTTTGAGTCGTGGTCACTCTGGAAACAGATCTATTTTTATACGTAAAAAATCAATACATCAATACATTGAGAGGGAATCACTAATAAATGAACACTGTTGTGCAAAGGGTGATTTATATTTAATCGATTTGTAACGCTTCAGGTTATTTTTTTTTGTTTCGTCAATTAAAATTAAGTTAAGGAATTGTCATATAGTCCCCGGACCGAAGATTTTGAAAAATGGTTCGCTGTACTCAAAGGTATAATAGCAATATTTTTAGGTACTCGCATACAAAAATACTTATATATTGACATTCCATCAGGAGATTTAACGATTTCCCGTGCAGGAAGATTCTATTGGCTGGTGAAGTGATGACGTCAAGTCTTAAAATAATTTGTCATTAGGGTCATCATAAAATGTTTTAAACATTTGAAATGTAATAAATTAATCACATTTGATAATTTGATAAGCCAAAATTTGAGTTTCGACATAAACAATCGATATAAATCGATTTTTTGTCTCCGGAATTGTTGTTTGAAGACTTTGAGGCATTGAAATATTAAGTAATGGAGTATATCTATATAAATACCCTATTATGTTGATTTTTATTTTAAACGTCATATTTCCATTGAAATTGATGTATATTATACCATAAATAGAAATAGTCCATTTACAGCAACATATACAAAAATCAAGTTTTATCATAGCATCGAACAGTCTATTCAAGGTACATTGAGAGTTGAAAATTTATCAATGAAATGATTAACTCATCTTTATGTAATCGTTTTCCTGTCAATTCAAGTTCTATCATCATACTTCATTCCTTTCTTTCGAGATAGAACAGCTTTTCGTCCTTGCGTCTGTTGTCCGTGTGCGATTCAGGAGACTAGGTTTGTTTGTTTTTCTTCACATTTTAAATCTGATCTTATTCAAACATATTATACAGTTTTATACCGGATCTAAGTTCTAAAAGTTCTAAAAGTTACTTCTGTGAATATATATTTTAATATTTATTTACTAAAAGAGTAGTTTTGTTTTGAAATACCTGGGCAACCTCTGTGAAATTCAGAATAGGTTCTTCGTGTCAGCCACAATTTTGTAGTCTCCCATATGTTGCTTAGTAAGCCCTACATAAAATAAGCAACCACGCCCGAATAGACGGGATGTACAAGCACGGGAGAGCCAAGGAAAATGGGGTGGGCCATAGGTCTTCCAGAAGGTTACAGATCATATGGGAGTTGAATGACCATACATGAACGATCGGGCATGGTGTTGGATTTATTTTTTGGAACTATGGCGTATCTTGTACAATTAAATGCTGATCAAATATATTTTTTGCATTGATTTATTGATTGATAATACAAATGTATCTTTGATTTGTTATTCCTCAATGACAATGTACTGTGCAGTTTGAGACGAAGTAGCTTATTTTGCTAGGTCCTGTTTAACCTTGTTTTTTATTGAGTCTAAGCAACTCATTTTCTTTCTTTTTCTTTCGTTTGTTATAATTGCCAATTTTGTTCTGTTTTGTTTTGATCTGATTATTTGTTTCTATGGTGTTATGTGCTTAATTTGGTATATACCTAAAACAAAGTAATGGATTCCTCAGACAGATTAGAGTTTACATGTAAACTCTTGCAACCTTCGACAAAGAAGCGACGTGTTGTATCAAAATGTGGATTCTGTTGCATCAAGGCCAAGGGATCTGCCCGTCGAGGAAGTACAGTTGTTGGTACAAAGCAGGGCATTTCTTCTGTACTACAATTAGCTAATGGCAGAATGAACAGAGCACAAGATGATTCATTCCACAGGGAACTGAGAAGTAGCATTGAAAAACGAAATGCACCTTGCGCAGAACTTTAATGTCACAGTGTATGGTATAAAATTTTTACCAAGCAATTGAAAAAGGTCAAAATGTACGAGCAACATATCATCATCAGACTCGCTTGGACAAAAGCCAAGTATACCTGATTGTCCTACTCGGTCTTCTGCTGCAAACTTTTGACTGGAAGTCTATGTGTTTATTCAGTGCCATTTTCGGCATTGTGGCTAGAAACAGAGACCCCATAAGTAAAGCTACAAACCAGTTGCTTTGAAAAATATATGTGCAAGTGCTGAATGATGCGGCGATTGGGTTCTTATCAAATGGGTCTGATTTTGGTTGCTGTTAGTGCTCAGGTCCACTGCAAATGTCACCAAGCATAATTTTTTATGTATCCGAGACAAAAATGTTGTGACAAATATCTCCAGAGTCGATCTATACCAAGAAGCATTTTACAAATTAGATTCTAAAATTGATGAACCATTATTCCACGAAGGCGAGCGAGGTGTTTGAACTTCAAAAGCTTCTTGATAAATATTAACAATATTTTAATTAGAATGGTGTCGATAGTCAAGGTTATCCATTTCGTCGACTAAAAGAAAAACTGAAAAGTCATTATAGGGATACAGTCATATTCAAGGCGCAGACTAGTAGTAACCATAGCGTCATATTCATGGCAAAAACAGCAATTGAAGCGCTTATTTCCACTGTCGTATTCCAAGCACAGGGTTGCTAACCGAATAAATGTCAGAATTCGTGTTCTTTTTGAGGTCACGGCTATTCTTAGGGCTGATATCAAAGGTACCTCTAACATAGATGTGTCTAGCAGTGATAGTGAAGAAGGGGATACACGAATGATATTTGATGCCACAGCTGTTGCATCGTCTGGATTTCAAAGTATTATTGCTCATTCTCCTGACACAGATGGTCTCGTTCTCCTTGTTCACTTTTCGTTGATATTGGTGTTTAGATTTGGTTGTATTTGTCTAAAGGTGGGCGAAGTTACCGGCCCATATCATTTACAGGTACGCTTGAACTAAACTTGTGTAAAGCTCTGCCTGCCTCCCATGCTATTACTGGTTGCGATTCAACAAGTTGCCTTGTAAAACAAGAAAATGTCAGACCTTGGGAACTGTTCAAATCAAAATCTATCGACATTTTCTTCTCTCGTCCGAGCTGTCTACACTTCCTTTATAGATGAGATCACAGATAATTGGCACAGTATGTCCTGTGTATTTACAACGGATCTCCAACAAGTCAAAAGTTGAAAGTTGAATGTGGTATAACTATTTAAACCATTTGCAAAAAAGGGGTCACATAGTGAGCTTCTACCCAACCCAGACTGCTCTTTTCCAGCACTTCAAACGAGAAGAATACCTAACTTTAATTTGGCTATCTTCGTTGCAGCCAATTCCTGCAATATCAAATCCAGATGGTTGAAGGTGGAGAAAAAGTGTTGATGGATTACTATACTCATGACGCTTGAATCAATGCCTAAACAAATCACGAAAATGGTCAAGTTTGGTTTCAAATCCTAAAATTGTGCACTTCGTTGTTCTGTAAAGTAGCTGAATTACGTTGTACTGAGTCTTGTTTGTGTGGAGGTGGCGAGAATTGTCACAACATTTACGAGAACAATGGTGTGGGTAGTAACAAGTTTCCATCTGATGAAGAATCAGACAATGAACATGATCCAAACTAGCATGGTTAATGTTTCACAGTGACAGGTTGCTGTATTTGTAAATATTGATTTATTGCGATCCTAAGGTCATTTTGTACATATGTAAATAGATTTCCGTAATTTTGTAAATACTTATATGTATGTTATCAATATTTTTTTGGTTGTGCAATATAATGCATGCAAATAATATCTTTATTTTAAAAATATTAATATATAATTTATTATCTCCCTTGTGGACTGTCACCCTTACATGGCGCGGGAGCTTGAAAGTCCCTTTTACCATATAGACTGATTCGGATTGAATTTAAAATTCAGTTAGATATTATCATGCCAGAGAGGTCATGCATTAGAGGACAGGCCTTTTTTTACAATGTACATACATGTAGTTCTCTTTGTTTTTGTATTTTGTGTTTGATTTTACGTATTAAAATCAGTTTTTTTTTTGCTTTGTTTTAGTTTGTTTAATGTTTGTTTTGTAAAATTTGGCAATACAGTCGCTTTTATTAACTTATATTGCATTAAAAAATTAAAAACAACACCAGATTTTGGTCTATTTGCTTTGAAGAGCTTTAACCGCGCCACGAATTCACTTCCGATTGTCATAGACACACAAATACAATACTTGTATATCGGTGAATCCTTCCCTAAAACGTATAACATGTTATAAGAACACGATTTTTGTTTCTGTTTAAATTATATAGACTGTGAGATAAATTTTCTAAAGTCATGGGCGCCAATTTGAAAATGACGCTTTCCACACCTTTGCACGGGAAATTGGAAAATCACCTGATGGTTTCATATGCTAGAAATCTATGAATTTCTGTTGCAATAGGAGTTTCCGCCGTGACGTCACAAGCTTGAACAATTACCTTTGGTTGGCAAGAAACCGTAGTCACTGATTAGGGTCATAAAAATGTCATTTTCAATTACCTGGTGAGAATTTGTTATTTAAGATAAATGGATAATTCTTCTTGATATCAATTATGGCATGTTTACACTTTTACAGGATGTAAAAAAATTTAGCTTTTTATTTTAAATATATATAGAAGTAGCGTATTTTGTAAGCCATATAATTTTTCGTAACTTTCACATTTTTGAAATTCACATGAACAAATATTTATTTATTTTTATTAAAAAGTAAATCGGTAGAAAAAATATGAATATCTCAATGTTTAACATGCATTTCTCAGATCCAAAATCGTGCATATAATAAAAAAGTTATCAAAGATTAAAAATTCTATCCCAATGCTATATAGTGATAATTCTTCGGCTTTGCCAACCAAAAATGCTAATTTGCATATGTAAATTAGATTTTGTGACGTCACTTATTGGATTCGCGGAAACTCCTATAAAAAAATTGCTGTTATAACGATGAGTACAGCGAACTCATTTTCCAGGGCAGATACGCTATTCGGTCCGGGAGACTAATATAGGACAAATTATAAATGCACTTCAATTTCATAAATAGTTTGTTTTATATGTGGTATATATTTTATTTAATTCAATAGGTTTAGAACCCCAGTATTCCTTCTAACTGGTATCCGAGGCGATCGTCTCTGCCTTCAATTACACGAGAGTTCCTATCTCGAAAATCCAGTATAGATCTTTATTTTTATCCGTTTGATTCCGTGTGAAAACTAGAAAAAGGTTATTGCCTTTGCAACGTTGGAAGAATCGCTTGATATATCCAGATCAACTTCTGATTTATCCGGGTCAACCGGATATGGCTTTTGTAGAAAGGCTCTGCATGCTGATATAACCTTGGGGAAGGATATTCAAACATTTAGTTTGGTTTATTTTCTTTGAATATGTTCCCATAAACATTTGAACTCCCGTCAAATATACCTCTTTATTAGGGTACAAATGTCTTCCCCTCTGGTTTTCATCTTGGAAGGAATGTAGTCCTGCAAACATTGTTTCCGAAAGGGACAATCCACTATTTCTTTCTAGTTTGCGATTGCAAATATCATAATCATTTGCATCATATTTCTCCCTGTTAGAACAACTATTATATTGAATTTATACTGTTTTGAACTAAGAGTAATTCATATATTTTTTCCAGTAAAATCTTTAAGGATTTGTCACTCCTCAGGTTTTTGAAACTGTCCCTGACTTTCGGATATCTCTGATTTTATCTATCATGATCAACATATTAATTGTCAATCGCAATAAGACATACTCATGTGAAAGGTGAAATAGACAAACGAAAACAGTTCATTTAAAGGGAGTTAATCTCACAAGAAAAAGGAGAAAGGCACCTTCTGTCCGTCCCTCATTATTTCTAAAATTTAAGCACAGTTTGCAAATATTGTTCGTCAGCGGCGTCCAGGTTGAGATTTTGGACCTTTTCCTCCCCAGGTCTGCCCCTCAATAATAGGCCATATCCGAGTTCTGGTATTTAGATTGACCAGTTGTTGCTTGTCCGCCCTACGTCACAAACATGTCCGCCCCATGTGACCAGTTTAATGACGTTACGTTTTCTATACTTTGACGTGTTGAAAAAAGGCCCGGTAAATCCTGATACTACAGCTCGGATATGGTCTATTGATCGGCTTAAATATATACTGATTTTACCGCGGATTAAGACTACATTTTTTGAAGAAAAAAAATATTTTACGAAAACGGAAAATACCAGGCACAAATTGCGAAATACATTTTTTTTTCAATTAAAATATTAAGTAATAACACTTCACATACGAGAAATCAGATTTTACAAATCAAGAAAATACATTTTGCAAACTTTAGAACTATGGCGAATATTCACTTCCATCCACAAAACATACAAAAAGTGTGACTATTAAATCTATTATCAGAGTGTGACCATTATAAAGGGCTCTCAGCAGGATAGTATGGTGCGTCTAACAAAAGTACTACAATATGTTTTTCCACTTCCATGGGTGTAACAATATCAAATCCACAAATTTTATACAGTAAACAAATACCAGACCTATTATCCTTTCTGGACTTAGCAGGTGATTGTAGCAGTACGCAAGACCTTTCATTTTATATTTGTATGAGTTACAAAAGCTCTTTAGAGCATTTGATACACTTTTAAGTATGAAAGCTTTTGCATTATATTTATATCATCGCACAGAAACAAATAGATCGAATTAATGGTTATCTGAACTATTGGCCATACAAAAAAAAAAACAAAAAAAAAAAAAAAAAAAAAAACAACAAAAAATCGACTACACACAGTGTATATAGCACGATGTATGTGTATGTACATATATTGGTTACCTTCATTTGCCACGCTCAGACGACCACATGATGTGGGCTAGCCACAATGCAAGAATATACAGGGCGAAGGCTTAGTCGCACGAAATTAAAAATGCTGCAGTGAATCCACTATAGTTAATAATTCTAATACTAAATAATACGAAAAACAACTTTGGAAGCTTTCATCTACATTTTATCCAGTTTGGTAGCTATTTTATGAAAAACCAGTGGAACTGTGGTAAGACCAACACTGGGAATTATGGGTGTCAACTAGAATAAAATCATTTAACTAGCTACGGTAAATGTTGTAATTTGTATTAATTCTTATTTTGGTTTAGCTATATATTTAGTGTGATGCTTGATTTGGTTTTAGCTATTAGAGTGTAGCGGACCTATGTTAATTTGTATAAATGAAATGGACGAGTTGTTTACTTGGCTCCGAATGTCGTTTAAATTGGATTAACTCTCCTTAGCTTACACTATATTTTGCGTTTTCTATTTTAGCTAATTTCCGATTCAAATCTAAAACAGTAGCTATGTTTCCGTTCGAAATACCTTAAATAGATTTCGTGCTGATTACTCGGGATTCCGTGATTTTTTGTGATTCTTGCAGGCCATAATTATGTATGCATGGTCTTTACTTCTACGGTACACAGGTTTTATTTTCGTGACGCGGCTGCCAATGCTGTACAGCCAAACTGATAAACATTACTTACCTTCCATCCTCCTATCATTGATCTGTTTTGTATTGTAGCCTTTACAGTGACGTTTTACCGGAAGTCAAACGAAAACGCGCTAAAATGCTCTCCGTAATACTGGTACGTAAATTAAACTGGGCTCCTGTTGTGTTGTATTGTGGAACGGCGGACCAGTTTAGTACGTAAATCAGCGCCCTAAACTGGTCCGCCGTCCGACTAATGCTACGCTCGTAGTCAGCGTAACACAAAGGGAGACCAGTCTATCAGCGCCCCTATACGTGAACGTTATAGATTTCCTTAAAGAATGTAAAATAATTTAAATTTCACTTTAAATTATCGTTGTTTAAAACTGAATCCTACAATTATAACAAGTTCTTGCAGTAATTTTCCTTTACCATAAAAATTTAACATTCTTCTGACTTTACTGTGTATTTTAGTATTTAAAATTACCATACATTGAAATCAGCTTTTTTTATGTATAACATTAATATGTTACACGGCCACCAATCGATCTGAATCACAGCCAATGCTATGACGAGAAAAAGTTTATAGGAACGTCCAGATATGATTTGGAGGAACCTTGTAAAACCGTAAACAAAGCTCTTTTTGGTGCCTTACTGTGTTTTAAAGCACAGATTAAAAAATCTAAGAATGTCATCATACCCTCCGACGATTCCTTTGTGATGTTTAAAAATATCTTCTCAATTTATTGTCTAATAATCGATGAAGATCGTTTGGCAATCGGAGCCGGAATATTAGTATCTGACCCCCTCTTACTGCCAAATGCTCTACAGCCACGAATTAATAACAGAATGAAACGTCATTTTGCTACATACTAATTAATCTCAGAAGGGTATATTGACTTAATTTTTAAAATTAATCTTTGCTACATACATATTAATCTTAGAAGGGTATGATGACTTAATTTTTAAAATTTATGCTTCATAACATCACAGCATAACGATGCGAAAAAAGAGCTTTATTTACCATTTTAAAAGGTTCCTCCACATCATATCCTGACGTTCCTCTAAACTTTTTCTCGTCATAGCATTTGGCTGTGATTTAGATCGATTGGTTGCCGTGTGTTAAATACAGGTGCATTATAATATTGCTATTCAAATCTAAAATATTTTTCGTTTTTTTCCCTTTTAAATATAAGTTGCATTTGTTTTGAAATTAAAACGATAGCACTAATCGATTTGGTTATGTTGTCAAATATTTCGAATGATAAATACATGTTGTTTTGTACATTATTATCAATCTTTGTTTGCATGTATACATTATATAATCTAAAAAAAGTATACCTTGGCTTTGTGCATGAACTTAGAATTTATTCACAATCACAGTTAATGAACGTTAATTGAAAAATGGAGATGCAGAAGCACACAGAAACTAACGCTGGATATAAACATGACCTACACGAAGGAGAAAACATCTGAACTGTAGAGTTAGGATGTCAACACAAGACGTCAAATCTGAAAATGACGCCATCATTTACAAAAATGGTGGTAATGAGAAGATTTACATTGTTATGAATGAGAGAAAATGTTCTGCCGATTCCGAGGAAAAAGAGAAAGTTGAAATTGATATTGGAAATGTAAACCGGTTAAATTACAGAACAGCAGACAATCACCAATCCATTTGACGTTATTTTTCGCCATGCAGGTAAGACATGATATATTTACGTTTGAGGGTCAGAGAAGTAACTTGTTACATGAATTTTAATGGGTTTTGTCTTGGGATTCGAAAATGACATTTACAATTCAGCCACGAACAAATGTGCAGACCTTTCTCAACTACATTTTACTTAGTATTGAGATGAACATTTCACTGTCTTACGACATGTCAATAGCAATTGCTATAGACTTCACTGCTGGACAATACTGCAATGGATGGGGAGATTTGGCGCACAAAAAAACCCCGTTTAATCAATTCATCATTTCTTTTGAAATGCCACCATAGCGGTCTACAATTTTTTGACTCTGGGACTTTGCCTCTGCAATTCTGTTCGGTATTTTTTTACCTCTATTTAAGGAGAATAAGACATGATCTGGTGCTAGCTTTATATTAGGTTACGATGTGTAAGTGGTATTAATAAAAATCTATTTAAAGTTTGATCAATATTCAAATCTTACTAAATAAATATTAAGTGCTTTTTTAAAAAATGAAAGAAGTGTTTTCAGTATCGTTTGTAAATAGTTTATATGAGAATCTGCAGTCTTGAATTCGCGCTGATAAGCACAGTAACACGGAATATATTCGGGCAGAGCTGTAACAGTTCCTTTAGAAGCAACGTTCTAGTCATATATTTTATATAGCTCGAAACTACGCATTTAAGGTAGATAGACAATAATATTCATATCCATGAGATTTTGTTGTAAGTCGCCACAATTGAAGAATCAATCCTACTTACCCAAAATATGTAATAAAAAGTATGGATCACCATGCTTGTTTTTACTAGAATTGAGATCAAAGTTTGCTCACTTTTAGCCACTTTTTCACTGAAGTTTACAAAGAATGCACGGGGAAAATATGGAAAGGCAATTTTTAGCTTAATAGAAATGAACTTTTTATCCATGAAAATTTGATGTATTTTTGTGAACAGATAGTTTATGATGTAATTTATTGGTTACAATTAAAAAAATGAATATGTCGCCATGCTTTTAACGGAGATCCGGATGAAACATTATTTTCGGGAAAAGGGAGTTAATTCGCGGCAAAGTAAACGAAATATGACGTTTCACATTTGTCATTCAATTGTGACGTCACAAAGGAAAAGCCGTCAAATTACTGTTCCGGCCCGAAAATGTGTCTATCTACTTTAACAGGTAAATAAAATTGGAATGAAGCGAAATAATCAACGAAACAGCGTCACATAGAAGGTAACGCAAGCAAAAGGTCCCCACATTTGCGATGCCTTATGATATGGCGTAGACTCACCACTACGTGGCTTTCATTTAATTCATTAGATGTTACTTGACCTTAAAAGAGCAGGAACGCCTGTTATATTAATTTTCCGGTCCGAAATCCGACTCTTCATTTTTCCAATGCGTTATTGAATTGCGCAGCACAACAGTGTCCATTCACTTTATGCCCCTTCACTTACACGAATTTTTCTTACGAATCTTTAAAATTTACAAAATTCGTGAAAGTAACATGAATGCTAACGAATAAAACATACTTATGACTGAATCGCGATTTGCGAGCATGAAAAAAAACAGTTAACGAGTTATAAGAGATGAACGATAAAAATTAACAAATAGTTACGAATAAACGAGAGCAACATACGAATGCATACGAGTTATCTAAGAATTCTTGCGAGCACAAAACGAATTAGTGCGATTTGATCCTAGCTTTTGCAGATAGTTAACGAATATTTACGATAACTTAACAAGTTTTTACGAAGATCTGAGATTAAGTTACGAGTGTTTCACAAACGGCAACAGTTTTTCTTTTGAGGTAACATTTACTTATATAAATTTAACATATAACATCGTTTAGCTCTGTCCTTAGCTGATTTTGGCTTTACATTTAAATCATATTGGTTATTTGTTCCCTCTCAGTTTTTAAACATCTTTCAGTTTATGGTCTTCCAAATGTTTAGATTTTATCTGCACTGAAGAGACATAAGTTGTCGAAATGCGCATATGCAGAATTTAAATTCACAGTAACTTCGGTATTTAGTCATTAGTCTTAAAATACAAGTTCAAAGAGACGAGTGTTCTACCACAAAATAAACTTAATTTGTACAAAACATATTTCGACTTTTTCTTCCACATAAACAGAGGGAAAAAAGAGAAAATTGACACCATCATAACTTTTTCCATTCTACTTTCAGAATCGGGACACAACTCTGATTGGAGCGCCGATCCAATCTTATTACCACATCGTTACAATTCGTCAAATACTCGGATATTCGTTTATATTCTAAAAATGATCGCGTAAGTTCGTTTTTATCAGTAAATTTGTAAACTACTCGCAATTATTCGTAAGTAAATCGTAAAACATATTAGGAACCATATTGTCCACGATTTATTGGGAATGCTTTACGATTTATTGCGATCGGTTAACGACTTATGAATTGTTAAGATTAGTTTGCGAGCATTTTACGGATGAAATAATCGATAAAGATTCGTGGACATTCGTTTAAAAATTTTTGACATATCAAACAATTTTCATGGCCTTACACGAATCGACACGAATATCTACGAGTTATATACGAATGTCGGCGAGTTATATACGGATGCATGCAAACGACTACGAATCGATCATTACTTAGTCTAAGGATTCGTAAGAAACATTCGTGTATGTGAAGGGGGTATTAAGGCCGGAAGTAACACATGTATATACATAAAATTAGACAAGAGAAATGAAACCTCTCATGTGTTATTTATAAGGTACAGTGGGGTGAGACATAACCTCTCATAAAGTTAACTTGGAGCAGTCATAAAAGCTCCTCTAAGTTAACTTAGAACAGGTATCAAGTCTGCCCTAGGACTGCTCTAAATCTGCTTTAGAATCCTGTCCGCTCTGACCAGTCATGGTCATAGCTAGAATCCTGACCGTTCTAGTCAGAGCCATGACTGCTCTGACCTGTTCTACCCATGACCGTTCTGCCTAATTCTGCTCTGGCCATGACCGTTCTTCATTAGTCTGTTCTCTCCATGACTGGTCGAAGCTGACCTGTTCTAGTTATGACCGCTCTCAATATTTACACATATATTTCAATTTTTAGTTATATTATAAAAACAAATAATATTTAAAAAAAATGAAAAATAAAATCATGAAATAAGTTATTCAGATATAAAATTGCATTTTGCCGGTTAGTGTTTTTTATTCGCAAATAATTATTTACCTGTGTTTTTCCAGGTAAATTAAAAAAATTTAAGAGTTATTTCCCTTTTCGAGATAGTATAACCGAAAACTAAACCGTTTTCCGAAAATCTATTATTAGACATGATTCTTGGACTGTTCCAAGTCTGCTGCAAGTTAACTTCAAGTTAACTTTTAGATGTTCTCGTGCTGCTCTCCGGCCGAGTTAACTTGGACGAGAGGTTATGTCTGCACCCCACTGTAAGTGAAAGTAAGATAGATAGATATGTATTTAGACATAATATCAAATACATTACAAACATCAAATAAAACATACGACATAAACATGACATTACATGGAATTCTAAAATCTTACAGTCGTAAAAAATAAAATAATTGAAATATTAAAAGATGGTTACGATTGACTACGATTTTCAAGAAGTTTAATGTTACATATGTATATATATGCAAATAACATTCAGACATTATATCAAGGATGACCCACGAAAGCACTAAAGCTTATTTCCAGTGAGGTCCACAAATAGTTATTAACATACAATAAAAAGAAAGCAACAATAAGCTAATTACGTATCGAGCTTTATATAAAATTCTGAATAACAAAGGCGACAAATACTGTTTTATGAGTAATGAAAATCAACTGATCTAACAATTTTGATATTCGGATTTTAGCTTATCAAAAAGAAAATCTTTGACACCTTTTTTTAAACTTTCATGATTGTCAATGGCTTTCAAAGTAGCAGGTAAACTGTTCCAATCTTTGATTGCTGTGTAATAAAAAGTATTTGTAGCCATGCCCTGAACAGGTGGTTCAAAAAATTATATTCACTAGATCTTGTATTGTGAGAATGCATATCCCTAACTCTAACAAAATTATTTTTCATATATGATGGACATTTATCAGTCATTATTTTGTGAACATGATTTAAGCGCAGTTGCCTTACTCTGTTTTCGACATTTAGAAACCCGATATCTTGAAATACAGGATACCTAATACTTGATCTATAATCTAAATTTTTGATGAATTGAATAATCTTATTTTGTGCCACTTGCAGCTTATGCTTCAGTGTTTCATTTAAACCCGAAAACCATGATGAACAGGTATAATCGAATTGGTACTGTATTAAGGCAATACATAATGTTTTCTTTGATTTTTCATTTAGATATTGTATCTATATAAAAAACTAAGTCTAGCGTTTACTTTATTGATAATATTATTTACAATTATTTCACCAGATGTGTTTTGATCAATATTCAATCCCAAATATTTTACACTTTTTTGACATAAAATGGTATGAACATTGCATATTATATTAAAATCTTTTACTCTTTTCAATTTTCTTTTCGACCCAAAAATTATACGTTCATTTTTTCCGAGATTTCTCGATTTCATCACATGAATTTGAAACGTTGCTTAGAAATCATGTTTCGTCCTATGATTCATTTACTAGAACAAATAGGTCTCTTTATTTTGGCCAATATTTACCGTACTATATGGCTTTGGAGCGGACAGGGTATTTATTGAAAAAATGTGTCTTTTGTGAAGTTGACCAATGATATTTCTTGTAAAAAATATAATGTCATTCATGACGTATAACAAGAGTTTGCTATTAGAACATAATACAACATGGCAATACAACATTCTTTACACTTTGTACTTTTCAGAATATACTTCTAGCGTTACCATGGTGTTTGTCTATGGCTATTATGGTGTCAGAATTTGCCTGTGCAGCAAACGACCACAGCTTCAAAGCAATGCTGCTATCTAGTACACTGGTGATGTCAGGAATTACGACATTATTACAAGTCACCATAGGTGTAAGGTAAGATTTGTCATGCAGCGGACGGCCACAACTTCAAGGCAATGCTGCTGTATAGTACATCGGTGATGTCAGGAATTACAACATTATTACAAGTCACCATAGGAGTAAGCTAGGATTTGTCATGCAACAGACGGCCACAACTTCAAGGCAATGCTGCTGTCTAGTACACTGGTGATGTCAGGAATTACAACATTATTACAAGTCACCATAGAAGTAAGGTAAGATTTGTCATGCAGCAGACGGCCACAACTTCAAGGCAATGCTGCTGTCTAGTATATCGGTGATGTCAGGAATTACAACATTATTACAAGTCACCATAGGAGTAAGCTAGGATTTGTCATGCAGCAGACGGCCACAACTTCAAGGCAATGCTGCTGTCTAGTAGACTGCTGATGTCAGGAATTACGATATTATTACAAGTCACCATAGGAGTAAGGTAAGATTTGTCATGCAGCAGACGAAGTTTTTTTCGGACAATCTTTACTGGTAGACATGAACCTTTGCTTAAGTGCGTACTGTAGTTGTGTAGACGTGTCTATTGCGTAACAGCATAAAAATAACCAGTATGGATTTGTTTGAAAGATCACAATAAATAATCTTTCTAATTTTGTCATACCGGGTCATTATCCTATCATAGAAAATGCATTGATTTTGTTTTTGAAAACAACCTGCACGTCAACTTTACCTGTTTTAGTTTGGGTTTTGACGATGTTTATTATTTTCATGTTTCAATACAAAATATGTAAATATGTAATTGATGTAGTAAGTGTCTTTTTTAAAGATTACCAGTATACCAAGGTCCAACAACAGGCTATATTATACCATTGCTTGCTCTGAAAGAGTTACCAGAATGGTCTTGTCCAGGAATAAATATTGGTATCCATGATCACAACATGACAGACTTCAGTAAGAAAATAAGATAGGAACACACACACACACACACACATATATATATATATATATATATATATATATATACGTCTGAAAATCAGCCCAACATTGTTAGATCTGCACATTGGTAGTTCCCCCTCCGGGATTCGAACCATCACTGTTGTGACATCTATGGCAACACCGCCTGCACTACGTCCAGCGCCATAGACCACGCGGCTACCTAGGCTATATAAAAATATAGCTTTCGGTAACCGGGTGATACCTCCTCATAGGTTTAATCTAGGGTTGTAACGCAGTTACGTATATATATACGTGTAAAGTGATACACAACAACATCAAAATAAAATTATTATAGAGAAATTTAGGCAATAAAAAACATAAATTGATCAAATGACGAAATTTTCACTAGACCTACTAGCTTTCTCAACGTCTCTCGATCAGTGATCGTAAAAAATTATTTACATACATCGAACGTCAAAGATATTTTACCTGGACACAATATTACAATTTTTACACAAAGATATTTTTGTACCAGACTTGTGACAAAACATAACTGAATGATAAATTAAGAAAATGGGTAGGGGCGGGAAATTAGCCCCGCTAAACGCTATATGTACAAACACCACTTCTTTAATAAATATATAAACAAATATATATAAAAGACTTAAGATAACGGCAATAACAAATGTGTTTAATGAGTTTTGGATTAATCAACGATAGAAACCGGAGATTAATGCAATTACAAGAGAGATAATATATAAAACAAATAAATTAACTATAACAACACTAAAGATGTAAAAATATGTACAAAATTGCGTTATATTTCAGATCTCCGCGATCCTTCTTCAGACACATATCGACTAACGAAAGATGTGCAGTCGGTCAGACGCTGTAACAATTTTTCTCAAATACATTAACCAACAAAAATTTTTAATTTGAATTTGTATCTGTAATCAACCAATCAAATTCAATCTTCAGAATCTATTTCTTATCAAAATATTTTTCTCGTTCTGTGTTTTACTTATAAGTTTTTGACTTCTTTTCATTAAGACCATCAGGCTCAAGCGTTCTTAGTTGAAACATCCAAAATTTCTCCTTTTTTCTCCTTTCTTCCTTGTCCAAGTTGGAATTCAACTTGATGATTTGGAATGTTACCTCATCGAAAGAGTGTCCGGTATTTCTCAGATGTCGTGTGAGTGGACAGTTCCTGTTGTTTCTGAAAAACGATCTGTGGTTGTTGAATCTGAGGTTAAAGTTGTCTTCAGTTTCTTCCACATATCGAATTTTACATGCCCCGCATGTAAGAATATAAATTAAATTTTTTGATTTACAGTTAGAATTTGTAAATATTTTGTAACTTTGTTTTGTAACAGAGCTGCTGAAAGTGTTTTTGATATCAGCAGCTTTGCAACATAAACATCTTTCCATTCCACAGGGAATAAAGCACCCTTGATCTAACGTTTGTGCTTTATTCAAAGCTGATGACACCAGTATGTCTTTCAAGTTCCTAGGTCTTTTGAATGAAATAACAGGGGGACAAGGGAATATTTTATGCAAGATTGGGTCATTTTCGACTCGGGTCCAATGTTTTCTGACAATAGCATTAAGTGTTCTTAGGTCAGGGTGATAGGTAATAACAAGCGGGGTTCTCAATAACTGATCCTTTTCTTTGTAGTGTAGGAGGCAGGTTCGGTCTACATTTCGTAATTTTTCGAATGATTCTTTTATTAGGTGATTGTTATATCCCCGAGCTTTAAGGTGCTTTTTCAATTCACCTATTCTTTGGTTGAATTTAGCTTCGGTAGAACAGATTCGTTTGATTCGGAGCCCTTGACTGTACGGAATTCCCCGAGTGATATGTTTTGGATGACAACTTTTAGGAGATAAAAATTGGTGTTTGTCAGTTTTCTTTGTATGGAGGTCCATTATCATAGCTCCGTTTTTAAGAATGGTTGTAGTGTCTAAAAATGACATTTTTTCTGATGATATTTCGTATGTAAACTTTATACTCGGATGGAAATCATTGCAGTATTGGATGAAAGTTTGTAGATGTTCTTCACTTTCAGTCCATTTCATGTCAATATCATCAATAAAACGGAACCACGAGAATGGCTTATATGGAGCACTAGAAAGAAGTCGTTTTTCAAAATTACCCATAAAATTTGCAT